>JAJMDO010000060.1:43618-93938 GCA_030573635.1 Blastobotrys ciferrii | reverse complement strand
AAATAGAAAAAAAACACACTACTACCCATAGCTTCGAGCGAAGCGAGCCCTGGGGGTCTGGGGGCTTGCCTCCAGAGAAACTACTACTGGGTTAGGTTTGCAGCCCCCTGCATCCCCTAGCTCTGCGAGGCTTCAACGAATAGAAGAACTATACACTACCCATAGCCTCGAGCGAAGCAGGCCCCGGGGGTCTGGGGGCGTGCCCCCAGAGAAACTGATACTGGGTTAGGGTTTGCAGGGGGGCCAGCCTCCTGTACCCCCTAGCTCTGCGAGGCTTCACCAAACTACCCAAAGCTCGGCGAAGCCGACCCTGGGGGTCTGGGGGCATGCCCGCAGAAAGGCCAACCGAGTATTACAAAGTAATGCATTAATTAGCTGCTGCCTGAGGCCTCGCGGTACCATCGGATAGAGCGATCGATGCCGACGGTGACTATGCCTTGGTTGTGGCCTCCGACGATACCCTTGCCCCAGCCTGGCTTGAGCCAGGTGCCACATAGGAGTGGCTCTTCTGACTCGCTCTGCGTGGCTACGCAGGAACGGCTTTCAATTGACCAGATTTTGCATTTGCCCGAGTAGTCCACCGAGAGGAAGTGTTCGCCTGCCTCGCTCCAGTCCACGCAGAAGATCCAGCCCTCGTGGCCGGAGAGGTTGACGACGTGTTCGCCAGACTCGGTGGAGTATAGAGAGATGGACTTGGAGTCGCCAGCTGCCGCCAAAATTGTCCCCATGGGGGAGAACTTGACGGTCCGCACGGTGGAGGTGTGTCCTGAGACTGCGTAGATGAGCCGTCCGGTGCTCACCGAATAAACGTTGATTCCGCCCTTTTCAAAGCCAATGGCAACCATCGCACCGTCAGCACTCACGTCCACACACACTCCAAACACCCTTTTGTTCGGGGACTCGAACTTGCGGATCAGGCTGTAATCGTTCATGTCCCATAGCTTGATGCATCCATCTATTGTCGACACCGCCAATTGGTCTACCTGGCGAGCAAACGACACCGCCCATGAGTCTCGCGACTCGGAGTACAGATCCTTGCAGGTTTCAATCAGCTTCAGCTCAACCAAATCAAACAAATACAGCTGCGCATCATACCCCACGGCCGCCAAAATCGTTCCAGCCGAATTGATCGCCAGATGATGCACCGCCTGGTCAAAATCCAAGCTTATCTCCGAGGGCTCGGTCTTCGTGTTGTCCCAAAGCTTGATCTTGCCATCTCCAGACCCGCTCACAGTGTACTTTTCACACGTCGCCACCGCATAAATATCAGACTTGTGCGCCTCCGTCGCAACATTCGTCGCAATAAACGGATGACTCTAAATACAGTCAGCCCATCACCTCACACTCCCCCAATCCCTCAATTCCCTTACCATTTTATCCTCTCTATAAAGTCTCGTTCCTTCATCCGATGTTGGGAGTTCACCTCATTTACACAAAACCTCAATTCATGCATGCACGTCAACACGACCTCAAAATCATGTAAAACTAGCTAATAGACTCTTCTGGAACGTTGATTGGGTATATTTTTTGGGGGCACGCCCCCAAACCCCCTGGGCTCGCTTCGCTCGAGACTATGGGTAGTGCACGTTTTCTTTCTATTCGTCGAAGCCTCGCAGAGCCACGGGGATGCAGGGGGCTAGCCCCCTGCAAATCCTAACCCAGGTGTAGTTTTCTGGGGGCACGCCCCCAGACTCCCTGGGCTCGCTTCGCTCGAGGCTATTGGTAGTGCACGTTTTCTTTCTATTCGTCGAAGTCTTGCAGAGCCATGGGGGTGCTGGGGGCTAGCCCCCTGCAATTCCTAACCCAGAACAATGGAGGGTTGAGCGGAAAGGGGTTTTGCTTCTGTTTTAGTTTTTGCTGGAGAGTAAGACAGGTGTGTTTCTTGGGGGCACGCCCCAAACCTCCGTAGCTCCGCTTCGCGGAGGGTATGGCGAAAGTGCTTTTGGGGAGTGTTGCTTTTATCAAAGATGGGCTGGAGCGTAGGTCTAGTGTGTTTTAAGCCACGTCGCCAAAACCACTTAGCTCTGTTTCGCGGAGGGTAGAGTGGGATTTTTTGGAAGCAGAAGTAATGGTTTTTGCTTCTACTTTTAGAAAGGAAGAGGAAGAGGAATCCTTTTGGCTGATGAAAAGTTCAAGGAGACAGTTGAAGGAACAGTTAAACATTTGAAACCATTGGTAGATACTTTTTCTTCATGCAGAGGATCGATGATTCTAGTTAGTAGGTTTAAGAATCTGACTACTTACTATAGCCGAACTAATACATGGAAACAAACTTTAAGCTAGGTACCGGGTGGCGTCTCGTCTCTATTTATAATTGTAAGACGGGGCTAAAAATAGTTCAGGGTAAACTTGGTGATAAGATATGCCGGTGGTGGTCTCAGTTTTACTTAGACGCATCCAAAGCTGGAACACCTGTTCTACCAATTATTAGTTTCCATCGCTTATTCTGGACGTTAAAGGATAAAATGCGTAGAAATTTAGTTATTTCTAGGTAGCTTAGCTCATTCAATCAGTGCATATATGAACTCTAACGTATCATCCGGATTGCCCGGCCGCTATCGATAAACAGTCGACACCTGCTACTTTCTCACGCCTTGCAATCAGAACAAGTTATAAGTGATTATATAATTAAGGAAAAGAATTAAGCTATTATGATTTAGTACCTAATTATATTGAAGCTTCTTCGGACTTCTTTTCCCCGGAAAATAAAGCTAATTCTGCTTTGTTTCGCACTTAACCACAGCCAAACTATTCTTTGAGGGCGTGCCCCAAGAAATAAGCCAATCGAAAGGGACTCTTCTTTGTCTAGAAAAAGAAACAAAATGAATTGATCTAATAATCCAAGCCAAAGCGCAATTCCCGCTCCTGGGTTAGGTTTGCAGGGGGCTGGCCCCCTGCACCCCCGTGGCTCTGCGAGGCTTCAACGAATAGAAAGAATGAAATATTACCCATGCACAACCTGGAGCAAAGCGAGCCGAAAATCGCCCCCTGTACCATGGCTCCGCTTTGTGTAGGGTTTAGTAAATATTGTGCTGCAATTGCAAAATACGTATATATAGGTATACTATTATCCGAACCTTCCGCGAAGCGGAACCAGGCGGGGTTGGCCAAATATTTCACCCCTCTTTAAGGAGGTTGCCACAGCTGCGAATAATAATATTGTTTATTGTTTATGCAATTAAATAAGCTAACGGGGAAGGACAGTGTGGCATTCCGTTCCCGGGTAACTTTTTTTGTGCATGCATCGTGACGTCATCGGCCTCAAAATGACCACAAATCTCCACAGTGGTGAAACAACGTCCGCTTCTCTCAAAACCTTCCATCCCCCCAACCTCGGCGAAGCCGACCCTGGGGGTCTGGGGGCTAGCCCCCAGAAACACACCCAAGCGTAGATAAAGACAGGTGTAACTGCTGAGGAAACATGAGTGGTGTGTTTGAGCGTTGCGATTGTTAAGGATATATGCACGGAATATGGCGGATCTGTGGTCCTAAAGACATCTTAAAAGGGAAGGTTGGTCCTTAGGAAGTCTTTTTAAGGAAGGTGTTGGAGCGTTTTTTGACGTGGCCACAAATTTAATTTACCATGGACTTGTAGTTAAATAGCATTGTTCTGTGGCTGGTAGATTCGCAGCAAATCCAGCCTAATATGACTTCTTGCTTGACACTGTTGTTTACGGTTGTGCTTTTGACCTGCGTTTTGGCCAAGGACTGCCAGGTTTCAATTGGTTCATTAGCTGTCACTGGTGTGTGTGATGAGGGTGGGTCAAAGTATCTTTCTATTCCCTATGCTCAGCCGCCAGTTGATAATCTGAGGTTTGCTGTAGCCAAAGAACTTGACACTTCTGGTGAGAAACAAGAGGTCGATGGGTCACAACTGCCTCCAATATGTCCACAGTTTGCGTTGACGGAAAACGACAACAGTGTTTTAGGTCAAGAGGACTGCTTGTACCTGAATGTGTACGTTCCTGGTTCTGCAGGCGGAAATTTGACGTCAAAAAAGCCTGTTATGGTTTATATCCACGGTGGGTCTTTTATTGCTGGCTCTTCTAGCGATCCTACTCTTGATGGAACCAAGCTTTCTCAAGCGGGGGATGTGATTGTTGTGACCTTGAACTATCGTCTGGGGTATCTGGGTTATTATGACAGTGCCGATACTGGCACTAACTTTGGCATGTCAGACGTGATTATGGCCCTCAACTGGATCAAGAGTAACATTTCCAAGTTTGGTGGAGATTCAGACAAGGTGACTCTGTTTGGAGAGTCTTCTGGAGCTACAATGGTCCGATATCTCCTCAACTCCAACAGAGCGAATAATCTCTTCACACGGGCCATTATTCAATCTGATCCCCAATGCTACGGCCCTTCGGAGAAGTCAGTGTCACAGAACATACTGAGTGCTGCCCTTCTCAAAGCTACCAATTGCGACTCGGTTGATTGTCTTCGAGCCCTTTCGCTAGAAAAGCTCATCTCTGCGGAGATGCAGATATTCACGTCCGTATACATGGGCCAAGTTGATGGAGTGACAAATATCAACTTCCCCATCAGTCCGAACGTCGATGGTGACTACATCAAGTCTGATCTATCCGAAACGCTTGGCCAGAATCACAACGTGGTAAACCCAGTGGACATTATTATTGGAACCACCAAAGACGAGGCAGGCTCATTCATCGACTTTGATAACATGTCCTCAACGAACGACAGCAGCGACGAGCTGACTCAAAAACTCATTAACAAAATGTTGAATCCATGTACCAACGCCAACACTTCCTCCCTGAGCACCAACACACTCATCAAGCTGGGAACCAAGGTCATCTTCAGTTGTCCAAGTCGCATCAACGCACAAACGTATGCGAGCCTCAATCCCGACAAGAACGTATTCGTCTACGAATTCACCATGGGTATCCCATACGCTACAAACACAGACCTCCCCTATTGCACCAACCGCATTTGCCACCAGGACGACCTCTACCTGGTTTTTGGAACATACTCCGATGCAACCACAAGCAATGACCTCAAGCAACTTTCACAATCGGTCCAAAACCTCTGGACCAGCTTCGCAGCCTCCGGAACACCCAACAACAAGGGCCTGACCTGGAATAAGGTCGATGAAGGCTCTCTCAACTACCTCGACATTGGCCAGAACCAAATGAAATCCACGGACCTCAACGTGAGTTGCTCCAGTGCCCTGCTCAAAGCGGCACAGTCCATCCTGAATAACTCTAACGTCTAGCCCTAGTATTCTCCCATACATGCAAGAAACTTTTTTGATGACGTTAAAAACGCCTTCAACGACATGGTAGACTGGTTCAAATCTTGGTAGTTAGAACAGTAGAATATCCTAATCCCAACTCTATGTGAGAATCTCACTATAACGATCTTCTTCTTGGGGCACGCCCCAAACCCCCAGGGTCCGCTTCGCCGAGGTTTGGGTAGCCCATAATTCTTAATCTTCTGCGAAGCAGAACTGAATGCTTTTGTCTCTTTTCTGGAAAAGAATATTACTACAGCGCTTTTTTGAAACTCTTATGGGTTAGGTTTGCAAGGGGCCAGCCCCCTGCACGCCCATGGCTCTGCGAAGCTTCAACGAATAGAAACAACTGAACACTACCCATAACTTCGAGCGAAGCGAGCCCTGGGGGTCTGGGGGCATGCCCCCAGAAAACTACACCTGGATTAGGTTTACTCCGCCGAGCTTCGAGTGCCCCATAATCTTCTGCTGAACAGAACTAACGCTTTTGTTTCTTTTCTTGAAAAGAAGAAACCGAACCGGCTCGTGGTTAACCTACGAAGTAGAATTACTGCTTTTTGCTTCTTTTCGGGGAAAAAGTAACTCGGAGTGTCATATAAGTTGTGTACGTATGTTTGTCGTGTGCTATGTTGAGCAGAGTTAATATCTTACAAATAAAAAATGATGCTATATACAAATAAAGATGAAGTATTTCTTGTGGATTATTTTTTAGCCTCTCTGGCCTCTTTTTTGGCGGCTTCCTCGGCGTTTGCTTGTTCACGTCGTTCAAGAAAGGCCTCTTGGATGGACTTTGCACGTTCCTGTCGGACCTTGGCTTCTTCATCAAGACGCTCCAGTTCCTTGATCCACAGCTTCTCACGCTCCTTGGCTTTGACCCTGAGCTGTTCTTCTCTATCTATTTTGTTTTGTTCCTTTAGACGCATCCAATAGCCTCCGCCAACCAATGAGATCACCGTGAAGCCCTGCAAACCGACACGCCAATAAAACATCCGATTCGCCAGCTTCGAGTCCCCGGTTTTGATCGCCTTAGCAGCAAAATACAACGCGCCACAGGTCATCAATATGCCCATGGGAACAAGCGGTTCTTGCTTGCATTTTCGTGCCAGTCTTTCAAACATAGGCTCCTCCCTACCCGCCATTAGCATCAGAATTCAAAACATCCACGCAACAGCACTTACTCTGGAGAGGGCTCCACACTGCTCGGTAAACTCGTCATGCTTCACACCTATCTCTTTTTCCAACGGCTAATTATCTATATCCTTTAATCCCATCGAAACTTACATGTTCAAGTGATCCGATAGGTGACCAACTCTCATGCATATATGCATGCATACATGCGAAATGAGGTTTAACTGTAGAAGCATTTAGCTGAGTAGTATTCTTCTTCTTGCAGAAAAAGAAGCAAAAAGCATTTGTTCTTCTTCTTCGCAGAATCTAAAGGTAGCGTGGAATTCTTCTTTTCCAGAAAAGAAGCAAAAGCGTTGGTTCTGCTTCGCAGAGGACTATAGGCTATCCAAAACTCTGCTAGCCACCCGGGGCTTGGGCATGTCACCAACCAACGATCGTTTTAGTAGAATTTTTCTTTTCCAAAAAAATACAAAGACGTTAGTTCTGCTTTAGTTCTGCTTTGCGGAAGATTATGGGCTACTCAAACTTCGGCGAAGCCGACCCTGGGGGTTTGGGGCGTGCCCCCAAGAAACAATAGTGGTATTAGAACACTTCTTTTCCAGAAAAGAAGCAAAAGCGTTAGTTCGCTAGACTATGGGATGCTCAAACCTCGGCGGAGCGGACCCTGGGGGTTTGGGGGCGTGCCCCCAAGAAAATATCGAGACAAAAGGCCCCTGCTACGTTCTGCCAGAAGATACCGCTAGGTGTGATTTATAGGTTAAGGGGAATATATATAGAGGGGTCCAGGAAGAATTTGGGGGCGGTTGCTGACTAATTGCTAACGTAATCAAGGGTTGGTGGAACAAGTATAAAAGAGAATGGTGTTCGCTGATGGGTTTAGCTTCTTTCCCCCATCTAGGACAATCAAAGACCACCGTTATACAGATTCTCTAGCCATACGCATGGAGTCTAGCTTGGAATCAAAGAGTACATTATGTAAGGAGTACCTTTGTTATTCCGACATCATTCCCTTCGCACTGGAAGAGGATCGATGCAGTGGCCCTTGGTAGTGGAGCAGTCCATGCATACAATAAGAAGAATTTGTAATATTACATACATATTCAGCTCCTGTTCAGGCTACTACTCAAAGCGGACAGGATACTACTGACCATGCACACTCATATGCGGCTAGTACTCGCGCCACTGACGACACGACACGGTCTCCTGCAATCACAACTGGTTTTCTGGGGGCACGCCCCCAGACCCCCTGGGCCGGCTTCGCCGAGGGTTGGGTAGCGCTCTTTTCTTTCTATTCGATGAAGCCTCGCAGAGCCACGGGGGTGCAGGGGGCTGGCCCCCCTGCAAACCTAACCCAAGTGTAGTTTTCTGGGGGCACGCCCCCAGACCCCCTGGGTCGGCTTCGCCGAGGATTGGGTAGTGGTCTTTTCTTTGTATTCGTTGGAGCGCCTCGCAGAGAAACGGGGATGCAGGGGGCTGGCCCCCTGCAATCCTAACTCCGAACTAGTGATCAGGATGGGTATTATAATAATGGGGGGTCTATAATTTGATGTTAGAGAGTCACTCCTGGGTGACAAAGTCCTTGAGTTCGGTGTAGGCCTTTTCGAGGTCGTCGTTGACGATGATTTTGTCGTGGGCGTTTTCCTGTTTGGAGTACTCCATTTCCTTGGTAGCCTGTTCAAGGCGGGCCTTGAGGGATTCTGGAGTCTCGGTGCCGCGGCCTTCGAGACGCTGTTTCAGGTCGTCCAGAGATGGAGGGGCGATGAAGAGGAAGCGGGCGTTGAGGTCAGTCTTCTTGACGGAGATTACGCCCTGCATATCAATGTCCAGAATGCATTGCTTGCCCTGCTTCTCGGACACGTCCTTGACGGCGGCCACGGACGTGCCGTAGTAGTTGTTAGAGAATTGGGCCCATTCAATGAACGCACCCTTTTCAATCAGGTCCTTGAACTCGGGAACGGCCACGAAATGGTACTCCTTGCCGTTAGTCTCGCCGGCGCGTGGCTGTCGAGTAGTGTCTACATACAGGCCCTTGTTAGAGCTCGTCCAAGCGGAGCGGTTTATATATGCGTGTACTCACGAGAAATGGAGAACCCGAATCGATCTGGGAACTCGGCGAACAGCTTCTTCAGCAAAGTCGACTTGCCGGTGCCAGAGGGTCCCGAAATAACAATAGGTCGAGGCATTATCGTTGATCAGTTAGTGTCTATGAACAAGGGTTCTTGAAAAAAAAAACTCCGTGATGTGTTAAGGGGCACTTTATACCTACACCCTCTCCGAGTTCACCCCGGTAGGCAACACACAAAGGTCACGTGCACCTTATCGACAGCTAGCTATTTACCCCCCAGCCCCCTACAAAACCCTAACCCAAGTAATTTCTGGGGGCACGCCCCCAGACCCCCTGGGCTTGCTCCGCTCGAAGCCTTGAGCTGCGGCGACACTATAATAAACTGATTAAATGTCAAATGAGCAGCCGTTTATTCTTTCCATTCGTTGAAGCCTCGCAGAGCCACGGGCGTGCAGGGGGCTGGCCCGTGCAAAACATAATCCAGAAGACTGCTAGCCCCCAGACCCCCCGGGCTCGCTTCGCTCGAGGCTATGGGTAGTGTTCTATTTCTTCTATTCGTTGAAGCCTCGCAGAGCCACGGGGGTGCATGGGGCTGGCCCCTGCAAAACCTAACCCAGTAGACTGCTTTCTGGGGCTAGCCCCCAGACTCCCAGTGCTCGCTTCGCTCGAAGCCATGGATAATGTTCTATACTTTCTGCTCGTTGAAGCCTCGCAGAGCAAGGGGGGTGCAGGGGGCTGGCCCCCTGCAAACCTAACCCAGAACTATTTTCTGAGGTCATGGAAGTTCAACTGATCGTTATAAGTCTCGATTGATATAAATAGTCGGAAAATAGAGGGTTATGTCAGTTTCCATGTAAGTTATTTTGATAAACTGAATCTGATGGCCGGAGTGGCATAAAAAGTTCTAGGGAGCCAAGTGACACTTAAGTTGGCTTTAATTTAGTGTTAAGCTTAAGCCGATATGGGGGCAATAATTTAAATAACGAACGTTTTCATAGGTACTCCGAAAAGGTGAGCCCTAGAGCTAGGACGAGTAGATAAAGTCTATGTCCTCATGTGCATCTCTTGATCGAAGCCGTATGTGACTGTGAATGATCGATCATGATCAGGG
Source organism: Blastobotrys ciferrii (assembly GCA_030573635.1). Lineage (NCBI taxonomy): Eukaryota > Fungi > Ascomycota > Dipodascomycetes > Dipodascales > Trichomonascaceae > Blastobotrys > Blastobotrys ciferrii. The sequence goes on along the minus strand of JAJMDO010000060.1, from coordinate 84,386 downwards.
CTGTACATGTATTAATTTCTTTGGTGAGTGGGTGACGCTATGCCTAATTATACTTATGAAATGAAAAATTAACTTTAACGTTAATTGATGAACTGATATTAATAGAGCCCCGAGGGGTTATTATGTCATAATTCTTGGCTGTTTCCAAAGATTGCTAGCTCGTACACATGTTTCGGCTAATTAGGTTAATTAAGTTTGTTTAAGTGCCATGATAAGAGTATTATGAGCGAGCTAGCTATAGTCGTGAGATATCGATGTACGTCATATACCAACTAGCTAGCAGTTAGTGGAGGTACTGTACTTGGTTCTCTTCTTAGATTCTAGAACATAAAACTGCTCACGCGTACGGTTACTCACCTATTAACGATAAAAAAAAATTAAACAGGTGAACTAATCGAAAGTATAGAACATTACCCATAGCTTCGAGCGAAGCGAGCCCTGGGGGTCTGGGGGCTAGCCCCCAGAAAGCAGTCTATTCTTGTTGTTGTGGTCCTTTTTTTGAAAGAACGTGAACCCACTCGTAGAGAATAATTCCTTTTGATAGCAATAAAAGCGTACTGATCCAAGTAGTTTAAGCCCGTAGGGCTAATTTCGTTGGTCTTTTTCTTAAAAAGCGTTAAAGCTGCTCCTGTTTACTAGCTCTTTGATAACAATAAACTGTGAACAGGTCAACTAGTCTAGCCCCGCAGGGCTAATGTTTTTGGTTCTTTTTAAAAAGAACATGTAACGGCTCTCGCAAGAGTAATTGACGACGATAAAAGCGTACCGATTTTTTTTTTTTTTTTTTTTTTTTTTTTTAAGAACATCACCCGACGAAGGATTATTCAAAATAGGGATCTGATGGCGCAAGGCGCAGCAGTGGTTGCAATTATCTTGATCAGCCAGTTGAATTCGGCCTTTAGACAGTGTGGTAAACGCGTATCATGGTTCTAGTTTATATTTCGATCACACGCGAAAATTAACGGGAGCTTGTCCAAGCCTTCTCATTGCGTTCACAGAAACAAGTAGTTTATTAGCCAGCCAGACTATTTTTTCATTTTTCTGTAATACGCCAACAACAGTTGTTCTTTATCTTGCTGGTTCTTGTAGCCAGTGCAATATGAATACTGTTAGTGTATCCGACCCACGTGCTCCGGTCTATTCCAAACTAGGCGCAACCGGCAGGAAATTACCTCAAACGGAACAGCCGCACGTAATTTAACGGGCCACAAATCAACCCACGTTTTCATCCCTCTTGCACCACCCCGGGGGCCTCGCAGAGCGACGCTTTTTGCTTCTTTTTCTGGAAAAAGAAGAGCACACAGCCCCGAAATCAAACACCTCCTCCAACTACCCCGCCTCCATATCAGATGATAATTCTTACGTTTTGCATAGAGGAAAGAAGCTTTCTGAGCCGCACGGACATATCCAGGCACGTTGCAGCACGTTGTGCGGGGCACAGGTCTGAACTTGTAGACTCTCCAGTTCTTTAGAACAGCAAAACGCACAAGGATAGGACGGCTGACTAGATGACGACTGTACTCGTTGGCTGAATTACCCCTGCCTGAGCCAGGGCTAAGGGAAATTGGGGAAAAGGAGTGAGCCGCACGGGTGGACGAAAGGGGAAGGTGGGGGCTGGCCAGGGACAATGCAGGAAATGGAGCACGTTGTTAGGTTATACTTAGGCTTTTGCGGGGGTGCGGATAGGGTTTGGAGCAGGGAGAAAGCTGTTGCTCAAGCGTGTGCAATTAGCGCTGAGGGCCTTTATGTGGGCTGCTTAGACTGCTTCAGAGGGTAGTTGACGGAAAGTCCCGTCGGTTAGCTTCGAGATGGACAATCTGAGCCAGTATGGAGGTCTGGAAAAGCTCCGCCCCAGCCACCTTTGCTGCAATGAAAATCATTGACGACTCCTTTGCCCGTTTTAGCAACCACGGCGAGGCCTTGTTTAGATATCGAAAAAGCAAATTGGCCAACTATAAAAGAGGGTGTTTCCCCTAAACTCTGTAGTACGACCATCGATAATAATCAGTAATAATGACCAACGCCCTTCAAGCTAGAGGAACCGCCCCACTCGACCCTGCGACCGCCCCCGTCGAGGCCCTTCCACGGGCCACCGAGGCTGTCGCTGCCAGAGACTACGACAACACCCCCCGGGAGGTCACCGTCCAGCAAGTCAAGAGACAGGACTCTGGCTCCGAGGAGGACTCGTCCGAATCCGGCTCCTCTGAAAGCGAGAGCGCGTCTGCAACCGACAGCGAGTCCGCATCGGCATCGGCCACTGAGACCTCCGGCTCTGAATCCGCCTCCGAAACCTCATCTGAGACCTCCGGCTCTGAGTCTGGTTCCGGCTCGGGCTCTGCCTCTGCCTCCTCCACCGAGTCCGGCTCTGAATCCGGCTCCAGCTCCGCCTCTGGCTCGGCCTCTGGCTCTGAATCTGCCTCCGGCTCCGAGTCCAGCACCGGCGGCGAAGACAGCGGTGCTCCAAACGCTGTCGCCGTTCCAAAGATCCTCATTGGCTCTGTCGTTGGTGTCGTCGCCGCCCACGGCCTCCTCCTTTTGTAGTTTATTCTCCTCAATTTTAACTTCTCTTTTAACCATAACTGTTTAATATCATCTTTTAACTACATCATCCTCTTCACTTTTAGGTGTTCGATGGAGCTTCGCAAGGGCGTGGGCTAGTACTTTAGACATCCTAACCCATTTGTAGGTTTTCTGGGGGCCAGACCCCCAAGGGCTCACTTCGCTCGAAGCTATGGGTAGTGTTTCATTCTACTCGTTGAAGCCACGGGAGTGCAGGGGGCTGGCCCCCTGCAAAACTTAACCCACAACTGGTTTTCTGGGGGCACGCCCCCAGACCCCCTGGGTCGGCTTCGCCGAGGGTTGGGTAATGTTCTTTTTTTTTTTTTTTTCTATTCGTTGAAGCCTCGCAGAGCCACGGGGGTGCAGGGGGCAAGCCCCCTGCAAACCTAACCCAGAACTGGTTTTCTGGGGAATGGCCCCAGACCCTCAGGGCTCGCTTCGCTCGAGGTTACGGGTAGTGTTCTGCTCTTTGTATTTGAAATTGACATTTAATCAGTATATTGCACCCGCCCTAAAGAACCCTGCCGAAACGCATCTACACGACCTTTTGTATCGAACATCCCCCGGTTCTTTGTATTCGTTGAAGCCTCGCAGAGTCACAGGGTGCAGGGGCTGCCCCCATGCAAAACCCTATCCCAGAAGTAGTTTCCTGGAGGCCAGCCCCCAGACCCCCTGGGCTCGTTTCGCTCCAGGCTATGGGTAGTGCTCTGTTCTTTCTATCCGTTGAAGCTGGCAAAGATATCGATACTGAGTCTGCTATTTTTAGTGGAGTCATTTTTAATTGGCCGTTTCTGCATGGACCTGCCATACACTTATCTTGGATTTTTGTCTGATGGATACACACCGTGTGGGTGGTATAAGGCTTCACCACCTTCAGATTGGGGCCGTCGTTTGAAACGTTAACCCTAGATTTACGCATCGATACTTTATCCGCCATTTTCAATCAGATGTGCCAGGTACCGGCCTTTTCCTTGAGCCTGAAGCTAGTGGAACTTAACAAAAATTGTCTTTACATTTTACCCTATTGGTTGTTCTTTGTTCATGAAAGGAATTGAGTACTGCCCTCTTTTAATGACAAAGCTAGAATGTATTTAAGTTCGGCAGTCTGGAGTTGTGTGCATATTCATTATGCGTTTTATGTCACCTTGTACGTTTTACATCACTAACTCTATTGTCATGGAAAAGGCGCGTGACCAGGAAGGCAGATGGTGTAAACCGCCTCTACTACTGCCAGCAGGCACATAAGTTGTCTAATCTTATATGAATTCAAGAAAAATTAATCATGCAGAAGAAAATAATCCTGTTAATATATGATTTATGGAAACCAGTCGATAGAATCCAATTTAATGGATATAGTAAATCGGGAACCCAGGCAAGTAAATCTGTTACAGGGTTTAGGACCCGCTTCGAAGAATTTCGAAAAATGGTCCAATTGACTCAAGAAACAGGTCTATTATAATGTGCGTTTTTAGGTATCCCCTTCAGGGAGGTTCGAGTGAGCTTTAAGATACAATTTACAGATGTATTATTATAATTGTCAGGCATTAGAACTTTTTCTTTTGCTCATAGAGCTCAATTCTTGGAATTAGTCCTCTTCCTTTCCAGAAAGAAATAAAAAGCGTTTTTCTGCTTCGCGGGAGACGATATGCTGTTTCAGGGGCTGGCCCCCTGCAATCTTAACCCACAAATAGTTTTTTCTGGGGGAAAACCCGGATCCCCAGGGCTCTGTTTCCTCGAAGTAACGGTAATGCTTTATTCTCCCTATTCGTTGAAGCCTTGCAAGCTTAACTACAGATGGTTTCTACTGGGGGCACGCCCCAGACTCGCTGGACTCGCTTCGCTCGAGATTAGGTTAGTGGTCCATTCCTTCTATTCACTGAAGCCTCGCAAAGCCACGGGGTAGCAGGAGGAGCCCTAACCCATAAATGGGTTTTAGCTCCTTCTTCCCATAAAGGAGCAAAATCGGTACTTCTGCTTTGCAGAATGTAAAATATTTCGGCTTGGACTAGTTGCACGTGGGTAGCAGGCAAGTAGCTATAGGGATGTCTTTATTTTAAAAGCGTCAGTGAGCGATAATTAGTTTAAATCCACCTTAAAACGCAAATACCCTTGCTTGAGTCCATGGTACCTAACAATCGCAAGAGTTCCCTATCCCACTATAAGACTATTGAGTCTTCATTCCTCCTCCTGTACCCTTACAGCTCACCGAGGCTGTTGCACATCATTCCTTAGTGCCCTTCCCCGAATTCACATCCTCTACACCTCACGTATTCGCCGAAACGCTATCTTACCAGTCTTATTGTAGCCAATCAATTCTTAGCGAACAGACCCTAGGGAGGTCGCAGCTCTGAGTTAAGATTTGTAGGGCGCTAGCACCCTGCACCCCCGTGGCTCTGCGAGGCTTCAATGAATAGACACAACTGAACACTACCCATAGTTTCGAGCGAAGCGAACCCTGGGGGTCTGGGGGCATGCCCCCAGGAATCTATTTGGGTTAGGGTTTTGCAGGGGGCTAGTCCCCTGCACCCCCGTGGCTCTGCGAGGCTCCAACGAATAGAAAGAAGTAATGTCAATGAAGTAACCACCTCCCATAACCTCGAGCGAAGCGAGCCCAGGGGGTCTGGGGGCCTGCCCCCAGAAATCTACTTGGGTTAGGGTTTTGCAGGGGGCCAGCCCCCTGCACCCCCGTGGCTCTGCGAGGCTTCAACGAATAGAAAGAAAAGAACACTACCCATCCCTCGCCGAAGCGAGCCCAGGGGGTCTGGGGGCATGCCCCCCAGAAATCTACTTGGGTTAGGGTTTTGCAGGGGGCCAGCCCCCTGCACCCCCGTGGCTCTGCGAGGCTCACTACCCAGACCTCGGCGAAGCCGACCCCGGGGGTCTGGGGGCGTGCCCCCAGAAGTTCTTAATTTTTTGCTGTAGGGAACTGCGTGCATGGATGCACGCGGGGAGAAGTGGTGAAGTTGGAGAAGATGTTGGGAGGAGGGAAGGGGATGAGCGATGAACATTTCGGTGTCGATTCCAGGGTATTCTGAGAGCACGCCGACGTACTTCACGGTGCAGGTGAGCATTGAGCGGCATACGTACAATGTGAGCAAGCGGTACAGCGACTTTGAGGCGCTGCACGGTTCGATTGAGGAGGAGATGGGGGAGCGGGCCCCCGTGGACCTGCCCCCGAAGAAGTGGATTGGCAACCGGGGGCGGGAGTTTCTGGAGGACCGGCGGCGGCGGCTGGAGATCTATCTGCGGAGCCTGGTGAAGCGGGAGGAGTGGCGCGATAGTCTCGCGTTGCAGCAGTTTCTGCAGGTGACCAAGCATCTCAACCAGGCCAAAACCGAGCTCAGTCAGGGCGAGTGGACCCGAAGGGTGACCGAGGCGAAGGACTTTATTCATCGAGCGTCGCAGGCCGGCGGCGCTGGTGCTGACGAGCGCAAGTACACGGTCATGGCCGGTGCAAAGCTCAAGGAGCTGGAGAACCACCTCGTGGGCAACCATGGATTGGGCGACGGCGAGTATCGTCGAAGAAAGGACCTCCTCCACCAGCTCTCCCGTAGTCTCCTCAGCATCAACAAAGATAGCGCCACAGCCGACGCGCGGCCCGCGCAGCAAGCCGCTGGCACCGCCACAGCAAGCCTCTTTAACACGAAACGCGTGTTGGGTGGCGGTGGCGGTGCAGAAACCGACCGGACACGTGACCTGAACAACGCGGAGCTGATGCTGCAGCAGAAGGACGACATGAGCGAGCAGGACCAGGTGATACAGATGCTGCGCAGCACGATCCAACGGCAACGGGAGCTCGGCGAGCAGATCAACGAGGAAATCGTCGGCCAGAACCAGCTCCTCGATGAACTGGACGCCGACACCCACCAGTTCTCCTCCCGCCTCAACCAGGCAAAGAAACGTGTGTCTAAGTTCACCTAATAAATTGCATTCGACTACAACGTGCCCCCAAAACCCCTGGGTCGGCTTCGCCGAAGGTCGGGTTCAACGCTCTTCTGCGAAGCAGAACAACGCTTTTTGCTTCTTTTTCTGGAAAAAGAAGAATCACGCTTCGACTGATTGTTTTCTTGGGGGCACGCCCCCAAACCCCCAGGGTCGGCTTCGCCGAGGGTTGGGCTCGATTTGTTCTTCTGCGAAGCAGAACTAACGCTTTTTGCTTCTTTTTCTGGAAAAAGAAGAGCCACGCTTCGATTGGTTGTTTTTTTGGGGGCACGCCCCCAAACCCCCAGGGTCGGCTTCGCCGAGGGTTGGGTGAAAGAAGCTTTCGCGAAGAAGAACTACGCTTTTTGCTTCTTTTTCCGGAAAAAGAAGAGTCACGCTTTCGTTGATAAGATATTACTTTAGTACTATCCAACTTGATCAGCCTCACATACATGCAGACGAGGGTTGATGACGTCAATCGGAGATGCCAATCCAAGGTGGTTGAAGAACAGTCACAGCTATGCTCCATGAATGAAATCTACTCACGGCATCATAATCGTGTGGACGCAGCACCGTAGATTTGTTCGGATATATCCAAGGGTCGGGTCTCATAACACAGCGGAAGCTATCAGGTCAAGTTGTGACAACAGATAGAAGTGTGAGAGTGTCCCGAAGGTTGGGAATAGAGTAAGCCAGAATCAAGGTGAAGAGAGCGGATAGCAAAGTACAAACGCATTATCAGATTCTTACAACAGTCGTGTTTTCACAGTTGAGTTGTCAAGGGAGAATTTGGTGTTTGTGTGAAGTCGAGTTAAGAGGTCAAATTTACGCCAGAGCAGAGTTACAATTGAGTTACAGCTGAGAGGTTGAAGCTGTTGCAACCAGACAGAATTGTTGCAACCTAAGACTCCGTCGTAGCGCTCGTTGTATTGTGTTACAGGTAAGGACCTTTCAGGCTCTTCATGTTCCCAGTTACCAATTGTATTGTGTTACAGATATATTATTTTCATGTTTCCATTTCTACTCGTAGCTTTTGACAAGCCTATAGGAGTTAGCAACGCCACAACTTAGTTCGTTGTTAACAGTTTTGACCAACCCCCTTGGGTCGGCTTCGCCAAGGGTTTGGTTCGATGTGTTCTTCAGCAAAGCAGAACTAACGCTTTTTGCTTCTTTTTCTGGAAAAGCCACGGTTCAACTGGTTGGATCTTGGGGGCATGCCCCCAAACCCCCGGGTCGGCTTCGCCGAGGGTTGGGTCCTATGAGTTCTTCTGCGAAGGTGGTCTACGCCTTTCGCTTTTTTTGCCTGGAAAAAAAGGGCCATGCTTCGACTAATTGTTTACTTGTGGCACGCCTCCAACCCTTTAGGGTCCGCTTGGTCGAGAATTGGGTTAAACGAACCAATGCTTCTTGGTTCGTTTTTCTGGTAAATAAAGGGCGTCTATTTTTGAACAATTAATCTTTTTCAGCGGAAGCTTGCGAAGAGAAAATGCTTTCGGAAGGGCACAAACACACGCATGCAAACCCAGGTAAGTCACCATGTTTTATAAACTTTTCGTTTAACTGCAATCCGCTTTTCCAGAAAAGAACGAAAAGCATTTGTTCTATTTGGAGAAACGACTTGAAATATACTCATGCGAAAAGTGTTGAGAAAAATAAACCAGGTATGACCCAGGAATGTCCGAGTGCCTTGGCAGGTACTTATGAAGGTCGAACGGTCCTAAAAGAAACGTATTCAACTATGAGGTCCGTTATCTTGGTAACACAAGAGATAGCAGTATTATGAGTAGCCCTACTTGCTCTATTCATTGAAGCCTCGCAGAACCACGGAGGTGCAGGGGGCTGGCCCCCTGGGCTGGCTTCGCTCGAGGTTACGGGTTATGTGTCTCTTTTTAAATTGGAAATTTGGTCCGCTAACTTTGCCTGACACGATAAGCGTGATGAGCAACTACGACAGCGGAAATAATAGAATTAACGAATGATATATTTTTAAAGCTTACTGTAACTTAAACAGAGCATGCATCGTTATAGACGGAGCAGTACCTGACTTCGGCTATACTCGTCTCTTCTCAAGCTCAAGCAGGGGTACAATTAATGTCATTCAGCTTCTTACAAGCCCAAACCATTGTATAACTCTCGATGCGTGACCATTCTAGAAGGTGAAAACACAAATTCGATATTCAACACTGAGGTTGTTCAGACCTAAAGTTACAGATTGTCCTTGGACCCTCGTTCTTGTATTTCTTCCTGGATTCAGACTCCTCATAAAATGCCTTATGCGATTAAGTTGTCCAAAATTTACAGCCGTCTCCAGGCTTCAACAAATAGAAAGTGTAGAACACTGCCCATAACCTCGAGCGAAGCGAGCCCCGGGGGTCTGGGGGCGTGCCCCCAGAACTATACAACTGGGTTAGGTTTGCAGGAGCCAGCCTCCTGCATCCCCGTGGCTCTGCGAGGCCTCAACGAATAGATAGAACTGACCACTACCCATAACTTCGAGCGAAGCAAGCCCAGGTGGTCTGGGGGCTTACCCCCAGAAAACACTACTAATGTGGGTAATGGGGGTCTGGGGGTACACCTGGGTTAGGTTTGCAGGGGGCCAGCCCCGTGCACCCCGTGGCTCTGCGAGGCTTCAACGAATTGAAGCAACTGAACACTACCCACAGCTTCGAGCGAAGCGAGCCCAGGGGGCCTGGGGGCGTGCCCCCAGAAAACTACTACTGGGTTAGGCTTGCAGGGGGCCAGCCCCCTGCACCCCCGTGGCTCTGCGAGGCTTCAACGAGTAGAGCAAGTATACACTACCCATAGCTTCGAGCGAAGCGAGCCCAGGGGGTCTGGGGGCGTGCCCCCAGAAAACCAGTTAATGCTGTTGCTGAAGTGCACACCGTAGGCCGTTTACTGAACCATGAAGAAGAATCCAATTTGTCTTTTGCGGGATAGCAAGACAGTTGTCACATTAATTGGCTCCATAGAAAGACGCCTGAAACGAGGTAAACGCCAGCAAGTTAGTTTTAATTCAACAGACGGACAACACAATCTGGAAAGAGGAGCCAATGTCTTTTGTCTTCTGGCCAAACTCGGAAACTAGTTGTGCTAGCTGAGAGTCGGGGTCCGATAGGACTAGTTACGTAAGAAGGCGGCGATCGTTTGAGGGGGCGGGGCAGGCCCATTGCGGGGACGGGCCAGGCATACCGACCGGAACATGTTCTGATTGGCCAGAACGGGCCCCGCCTCATGAAACCTGGGGCTTGGGCATTAGCATATGCACATTCATGCATGCACAGCAGTCATCCAACCGAGACTTGCCTTCTGCGTTAAGGCACGTACGTCCATGCCGGAGCCCAGATGCAGGACTTTTGTATGTGCGTCCATGCACTCCATTTAATCAAACGGTCCTCCTGAAGACATGCATTCGCTCTATAGCATGACATGCATTACATCACTGCAAGTATCTCTTTTCACTAATAAACCTCGCAGCCACGAGTTTAAAGCAGTTAAGCTGAACCGAACCAATTGAGCCCTCAGAAAACGCACTCGTGCGCGCCTACCTCGGATCTGCCGTAAATCAACCAGTCGAAACAAACATATATTGGCTACTCCACAGGTCCCAAACGCATGTTCATGCACATCTGCGTGAGGGGCTTGCATAAAAAAAGATCTTAACCTGAGCCCTTCTGCTGTCCAATATCACTCCTAAACCTCTTATACTTCTGGGGAAAGCGTCCAGACCAATAGTATATCTCTTGAAACCCTTTAAAGACCTAACCCATTAATAGGTTTTCTGGGGGCACGCCCCCAGACCCCCTGAGCTCGCTTCGCTCGAGGCCATGGGTAATGTTCAATTCTTTCTATTAATTGAAGCCTCGCAGAGCCACAGGGATGCAAACCTAACCCAGTAGTAGTTTTTCTGGGGGTAGGCCCCCTGACCCCCTCGGCTCGCTTCGCTCGATGTTATGGGTAGTGGATATTCTTTCCATTCGTTGAAGCCTCGCAGAGCCACGGAGGTGCAGGGGCTAGCCCCTGCAAAACTAACCCAGAACTATGTAGAGACCATGGATAATGACTGTTCCTTCTATTCGTTGAAGCCTCGCAGAGCCACGGGGGTGCAGGGGGCTAGCCCCCTGCAAAACCTAACCCAGAATCGCCCCCAGACCCCCTGGGCTCGCTTCGCGAGGTTTTGTGTATGTATTCGATGAAGCCTCGCAGAGCCACGGGGGTGCAGGGGGCTAGCCCCCTGCAAATCCTAGTGTTCAGTTGTGTCCATTCGTTGAAGCCTCGCAGAACCACGGGGGATGGAGGGGACTAGCCCCTGCAAAACCTAACCCAGTAGTTGTTTTCTAGGGCCTTGTATTTTAGAATGATCAATTGGCGAAATCGATCTCGGGATTGAGTTATACAGTGAGTGAAAATCGTAGGAGATAACCCCTCAGTTTACAAAAAATAATCAGATTTATTATAGTTCAAAGCACAAGTATCCTCGGTGAGAAAGAAGACCCCCGCATGGGCAATTTTTCGTTCCAGACCATGTCTTACCTTAGTACTATTTGTGAATTGGGAGCAAAGCTCAGGTCAGGCACAGGCCTGCGCGCAAGGGCGCGGCACGCGCCCTGATATTATGTAACCCTGCGTTTTTTGTAATTTTTTTGCTTTTTCTTTTCTTATTTTTCTCGGTTTCCAGGGTTTTGTGCCTTTTGTCAGAGGGGATTTGGTGCGAAAAGGACTCTAAGGAAAGGGATTTGATATTGACGCACGATAATTGGAAGGAGAAGATCCCCGCAGGGCGCGCGTTGCCCGGTTCGGAAAATCTGGGGTTCTCCACTTATTCACATGTCTTCGGCTCTGAAGATCGGGTCGGTCGGGAGCCCGACGATGGGAGTTTATAAGACCCAAGGAATACGCTCGATATGAAGTGCCAAATCAAAGGGCTCTGATTCATTCATTATGACCACTGCTACGACTACCACCACAAAGACTGCCAACACGACTGTCGAGGCGCCTGTGCCTCCGGCCAAGATGCAAAAGCCTGAGCCTGGCCGAATCAGCACTCTCACGCGTACTGAGGAGGTCAAGCTTAAGCTGATGTGGAGCTATTTGTTGGTGGAGCAGGGCATTGCCCCTGAGTCTCTGTGTGAGGATGCTCGGGAGGCCAGCCAGAAGCTTGCCAAAACCACGACCAACACCTCTTCTGGTAGTGACAAGAAGAAGAAGAGCGGTGGCGGGTTGTTTGGCTTTGGCAAGAAGAAGAGCGATGCCGAAGCCACCGAGGAGGTGGCTGAGGCTACGATTAATGCGGCGCGCAAAAAGTATCGGGATGCCGTCAAGAACTACGATGCTGAGGCCCTTAATCGTGCTCTCTTCCAAATGTACCGAGCCGATCATCCGGACAACCTCGTTTTGCGCTTCCTTAGAGCCCGCAAGTGGGATGTCGCCGAGGCCATGTCCATGTTGGGTGAGACGGTTGCCTGGAGACTCGAGTTTGACGTTGAGAGCCTCACCTACAAGGGTGAGGAGCGTGTCAAGCAGGAGGGTCAGGACGGGTTGATGCTTCAGTTCCGTTCCAAGAAGTGCTATACCTACGGTCATGATAAGAAGGCGCGCCCAATTGTGCATGTGCGTCCTCGATTCCATGATCCCAAGGCTCAGAGCGAGGAGGACGTCCAAAAGTTCACAGTTTTCACCATTGAAAATGCGCGACTCTGCTTGCAAGACCCAGTAGACACCGCTGCAGTGATTTTTGACTTGTCCGACTTTTCTCTGTCCAACATGGACTATGCTGCAGTCAAGTTCATCATCAAGTGCTTCGAGAACCACTACCCCGAGTCTCTCGGGTTCATTCTGATCCACAAGGCCCCCTGGATCTTCCAGGGTATCTGGAACATCATCAAGAACTGGATCGATCCAGTCGTTGCGGCCAAGATCTCCTTCACCAAGAACTTTGAGGACATGAACCAATTCATTGAGGCCAAATACATCCCAAAGGAGCTTGGTGGCCAGCGAGAATATGAATATGAATACGAGGAGCCTGTTGAGGGCGAGAACGAGCTTCAACAAGACGAAGAGACTAGAAAGAACCTCGAAGACCAGAGACTAGACATTGGCAAACGGTTCCAACAAGCTGTCATTGATTGGATCCAGTCGCCAGACCTTGAGACCTCCGACAAAATGCAGCAGAAGAAGAACGAGTTGGCTGAGGAGTTCAAAAACAACTACTGGAAATATGACCCTTACGGCAGAGCCAGAGGCATTCTCGACAGAACCGGTCAGATCAAGTATTTCCAAGGGTTTTAAAAAGAACAGTAAACGGTTATTTATAGCAATGCATCATATACGACTTTCTTTCTTTTGGGGCATGCCCCCGAAAACTACTACTGTTAGGTTTGCAGGGGGCCAGCCCCCTGCACCCCCGTGGCTCTGCGAGGCTTCAACGAATAGAAACAAACGAACATTACCCAGAAATTCGAGCGAAGCGAGCCCAGGGGGTCTGGGGGCGTGCCCCCAGAAAATCACACCCGGATTAGGCTTGCAGGGGTCCCCCCTGCGAGGCTTCATAGAATACATACCCAAAACCTCGCGAAGCGAGCCCAGGGGGTCTGGGGGCGTGCCCCCAGAAAATCACACCCGGGTTAGGCTTGCAGGGGTCCCCCCTGCGAGGCTTCATAGAATACATACCCAAAACCTCGCGAAGCGAGCCCAGGGGGTCTGGGGGCATGCCCCCAGAAAACCACACCTGGTTTAGGTTTGCAGGGGGTCAGGGGGCGTGCCCCCAGAGATAACGATTCTGGGTTAAGACTTGCAGGGGCCAGTCCCCATGCAGAAACTGGAGTGGCGTGGTCTGGGATGTGAGGTAAGTATTTATAGTCCCAACGGGATAAGACGCGCGGTGAGGCAGATGCGCGATGGTGACGATAGAGGGGTGTATCGAGAGGCTTTGTAAGGGAGGAGAAGAAGGTTTGGAGAAGCAGGAATTGGATGATTTGTTGTTTGACTTGAATGAGAGGGTTCCTGTTTATGGGTTGAATAAGGGTCAGTTGGACCAATTGTTGGGTTTGGTGACGCGTCCGTCGAAGGTACCGGCTGCTGTTTGTGGGAGAATCATAAGGGATCTGTTATTGCCGAATGAACCAATTGGAGATGATTCCGTGATACGTGTTGTGAGTTGTTTGGGACAGGACAATCGGATTCCGATGCAGTCGAAGTCGAAGTTGTTGCGATGGTTGGTGGTGGTTTTTGACTTTTTGGAGGATCCAAAGGTTGTTGCAAAATTGTATGGGGTATTGTTTGGCAACTTGAAATATGAGAGTTCGCGCATGTGGACGTGTCATTTGCTGTTTTTGTCTACTACACCTACGTTGGTTAGACCGTGGAGAGTGGCTTATTTGAAAGAGCTGTATGAGAAGAATCGGGAGTCGCAGCACCTTCTTGCTCTGTTGAGACTCTATAAGGATTACGCTCCGGAGTTGGTTCCAGAGAGTTTGCCGCCTGTGCGGGGGACTACGTTTCGTCACCCAGACACTGGGAAGATGAAGCTCATTTCACGACTTCAGAACAAACGAGAGGAGGAAGTTTCCTCGTCGTCTTATTATAAAATGTCTTCGTTAGCCAAGCGTCAGAAGATAGCTATTCCACAGATACAGACGCGTGCATTGCTGAGAATTGGACCACCGTCTTTTGGGATAGAGGATGTTCAGAATCTACAAGATTTCGCTGAGAACATACATATGTTGAGATTGCCTCTTCAAATGGGCTCTGCTTTGGGGGGGAATGAAATGCTAGCAAAGCTGCTAAGGTATTATCCGTCCACAGAGGGCTGGGAACGTGTTGACACGTTTCTACGGCATGCTTTACAGGACACCAAAAGTAAAAGTTCTTTAAATTCGCTTCTGGATGGCGTCGCCTGGTTGGGTCATCAAACAGGGACGATCCCGCAATCCGCAAAAGATTTCGTCATAAAAGAGATGAACAACTGGGACACTTTGGCCGACTCCACATTGTACATACTCTCAACTATAACTCCTCCTCCTGTGGACAAGCTCAAATCCCTGTTGGAAAAGGATCCTATTCGTGTCATTAACAGCCTGTTGTCCAATGCCACGCCTGAAGTGGCGTCTCTTTTGGACTCATATGCTGTGAAGCATTTACAGGATGTTAAAGTCCAGGACGCTATACTGCGTTATCATGAAATTTCAAAAACTGAAATGCTTCCGTCTCTTGCATTAAAGCTTCTACAGTCGACCCTTCCGATGACAATTTCACGCACCTGCGGACTAGCTGCGTCGTCAAACTCCCCCGAAGTGGTTGAACGTGTTCGGAAAGTAATTGAATCTTTACCAAGCTCAGGCTGGTTTTACTCGGCCAATGTTGACACAATCAAAGAGGCTCAACGCGGTCGCTTCTCCATCAATCGACAGGCTCAGCATGAAGACAATGAACCAGTTACACCGGAGTCACTCAAGCGCGTGAAAAACGCCGGTGGTGTGGACCTCTCTTTTGACTTGTACAGGCAAAAACTTATCAACCACCTACAAGATGAGGGATACCTTGGTCTCCAACAAGCTGCAAAGAGTCTTGGGATGGTTTAACGGTGGAAGGTTTGTTCTTTTTAAAAAAAAGAACCAAATACATTAGCTCTGCGAGGCAGTGTCGTATGACTCAACGGGGAAAGGTTTGTTCTTTTTAAAAAAAGAACCAAAAGCATTAGCTCTGCGAGGCAGTGTCGTATGATTCAACGGTGGAAGGTTTGTTCTTTTTAAAAAGAATCAAAAACATTTGCTCTGCGAGTATCTCGAAGGACCAAAATATCTCAAAATAAAGTATGCAACTCGGGTACTTGGTATATGCCACCCTGTGCAGTGATAATTGTTTAGTCAATGAAGATCAACTTTTCACTGAGAACCTGTATAGTCAACAACCAATAGCTGTTTCAACGAAAAAGTGGGACGATTGTGCGCAGCATAACAAACGCTTTTGCTTCTTTTCTGGAAGGGGGCTGGCCCCTGCAAATCTAACCCAGGTGTGGTTTTCTGGGGGCACGCCCCCAGACCCCCTGGGCTCGCTTCGCGAGGTTTTGGGCACATATTCGATGAAGCCTCGCGGAGCCACGGGGGTGCAGGGGGGCTGGCCCCTGCAAACCTAACCCAAAAAAGAAAAGTCTGTGAGTAATTAGTTAGGTTAGTGATGCATTTATTTACAAGAAAATGTCTAAATGATTATTTTACAATGATGCTAATTACCGGTTTACCTTTCGGTCGGATGATCCTTTGAATGGTTTTGTTTTCGAGCCACTTTTGTCCATCACGGTGGATGAGTTGCATGAGCTCATCTTCAGTTGCCTCCTTATTTGCCTCGACTTCCAGTCTGCGTTTGCCGTTAATCATGACAGGGTATGTGATGTTGTCTGACTGAGGCTTTTCCATGGTCTGAGGCCAGGGTTGTGCAAATACTGAAGTCCATGGTCGGTTCTTTGCGTTGAGAATTGTTTCCCAGCATTCTTCGGCGGAAGCAGGAACAACTGGTGCGATCAGTTTGACCAGGTTTTCAACAGAAGCATGGAACACCCCGTCAGAGATTTGCTTGTCCTTTTCAGCTGAGGCAATAGTTCGTGTTAGTTTCATGTAGTCAGAGATCAGGGTGTTAAGACCAAAGTTTTCATGAAGAGCGGACGTGATTGATTGAATCTTATTCTGAACCTCTGTCCACAGTTCTTCTTCCGACTTGTTCTGTAGAGATTCAAATGTGACTTTCTCTTCATTGGATGGTCTTGCTGCCGCCGCATCCACAACGCCCCTAACTCTCATGAGCCATCGTTCAATACCAACAATCTTGTTCTCATCCCAATTCAACACGTCTGAAACGGGTGCCTGGAAAAGGATATGCGCTCTGGTAGCATCAGCACCGTGTTTAGAGATACATTCTCCAGGATCAGCTCCATTGTACTTAGACTTGGACATTTTTTCGTATGACACGTTGGCAACTTTTCCTGTGGCCTTCACCAGGGGTGACTCTAGGTTGCTGTAGTCAATCTCATCAGGTTTCAAGAACTTGCCACTATCGGGATCGGAGAATGTCTTTCCATGAACCATGCCTTGTGTCACCAGTCTATTGATAGGTTCGCCATTCAAATGACCGCCAGACCAACTGCCGTCGTTCTTGAGGAATTTGGAAATAAACCGACTGTAAAGCAAATGTAGGATAGCATGCTCGACACCACCAATGTAGATATCGACAGGCATCATCTTTGTCGCCGCCTCGTATGAAAACAATTCCTTCTCGTTCTTTGGGTCAGTATACCGGAAAAAATACCAAGAAGAATCCATAAAAGTATCCATTGTATCGGTATCTCGTTTCGCTGGTCCATTGCATTTGGGACATTCGGTTTTATAAAACTCTTCACTGCTGGAAAGTGGCTTGTTCAGATTATTAGGTAACAAAACTGGGAGCTCTTCATCCGGAACTGGTACAATTCCACAATTGTCACAATGAACCATTGGAATTGGAGCACCCCAGAAGCGTTGTCTGGAAATCAACCAATCGCGTAGTTTCAACTGAACGGCCTTTTTGCCAGAATTTGCAATTGCCAAGTCCTGGGTAATGACCTCACCTGCAAGTTTACTGGGGATCCCCTGATATTTACCAGCATTTTCATTCAGCACTCCATCCTTCCCAGTATATGGTAGCACATTGTCCTCGCCTTCTGGGGGTGTAATCACACTGCGTACAGGTTGATCGGGCATGTTTTCTTTCCAAAAGCCAAAATCCCTCGTGTCATGGGCAGGGCATCCCATAACCGAACCATGACCATAGTCTGAAATAACATATGGGGCCACAAATACTGGAACGTTGTATACATCCGGTGTAAGAGGATTGGCAACGTACAAGTCTTCAATTCTATAACCTGCCTTTGTGTCCTCAGGAAGGGACTGTGCTTGCTCCAAAAAGTTTGCCAAATCAGGAGTTGTTTTGGCTAGCTTTTTCACCAACGGATGGTCCAAAGCAACAGCCACATATTGAAGGGATCCCAATGTATCTGGGCGAGTAGTGAACGCAGTCAGCTTGATCTCCGGTTGATTTGCCTCGAAAAAGATATCGGTGCCATGAGACTGGCCAATCCAATTCCTTTGCATGGTTTTAACCTTTTCTGGCCAATCATGCAGAATATCCAAATCTTTGAGAAGTTCAGGGGCTAACTTTGTAATTCCAAGAAACCATTGGCTCAACATTTTTTGTTCCACTATAGCCCCTGATCTCCAACTTTTTCCATCTTCATCCACCTGTTCATTGGCTAATACAGTTTGTTCCACTGGATCCCAATTCACTTTTGCCTGTTTTCTATATGCCAAACCGGCTTCATGAAGCATCAAGAATAGTTTCTGTGTCCACCGATAATAATCCGGGTTACACGAAACAACCTCACGTTCCCAGTCAAAATCAGCAAGCATTCCATGCATTTGTTCCTTCATGTTGGCAATGTTATTAACAGTCCAAGCAGCCGGGTCCACACCTCGTTCAATCGCTGCATTCTCCGCAGGAAGTCCAAAGGCATCCCAACCCATAGCATGAATGACGTTGTATCCGTTCATTCTTCTGTATCTTGCAATCACATCGCTGATTGTATAAACTCTCAAATGCCCAATGTGGAGATTGCCTGAAGGATACGGAAACATTGCCAAAGCATAGTATTTCGGCCCATCTGCACGTCGTGTCGATGACTTATAATTCGGATCGTTTCTCCATCGTTCTAGCCACTTCCGATCCAAGTTCACCGAACTATACTGTCGTATTATCCGCCCTCCATAGAACAACAATGGGCTTGTCCTACGCAACCCCAACGGCTCTATCATCCTTCGCCTAATTGTATGTTAGCGTTGTACTTGACTACGAAATTTCATTTTGTTGGTTGTCGGCCCGACATTTCCCGATGGCACACAGCCCTAACCCATGGTAATTTCTATCCGTTACAATTCTGCTTCAGAAATACTCCAAAACCAGCCTTATTCTTATTGTTCACCTTCCCAACTGGCAATTGGTACAGACCAGGGGCCAGCCCCCTGCAATCCCTTACCCAATAGTGGTTTTCTGCAAACCTAACCCAGTAGTGGTTCCTGGGGGCACGCCCCCGGACCCCCTGGGCTCGCTTCGCTCGAAGTTATGGGTTGTGTTCTATACTTTCTATCCGTTGAAGCCTGGCAGAGTTCTTAAACGCAATGGTACTGTCAGTCAAAGAACTTGGAATGGTTGATTGTGCCCTTAACTGTCCAATTCATAATATACTGTATCCTTTATAACAAAGAAATCAAAAATATCATCATTATGGACCCGATACTTCACTGAAAGGCCCGAGAGGATCGATCCCAGGGATCTGAGGGCGTGTCCCCAGAAAACACACCTCTGGGTCAGGATTTGCAGGGGGCCAGCCCCCTGCACCCCCATGGCTCTGCGAGGCTTCATCGAATACATACCCACACCCTCGAGCGAAGCGAGCCCTGGGGATCCGGGGGTGTACCCCCAGAAAACACACTACTGGGTCAAGATTAAAAGTGTGCCTGTAATGGCCCCTAAGGAGCCAATTGACAGTATGAACCCTGTGTTAGCTGTAAACCCACATACCCCCTGTGTGCGGCTCATTATCCGTTGGGACGAAAGAACATGCCGGACCGGTGTCCGATGATCACATTAAACTCGCTAGCGACACCAGTGCAATTAGCTAGCAACGGGTAAAAAGGGCAGATAACAGATTGATATTCAGGTTGAACGATTTTCTATGGTTTCCGGTCTCCAACTAGCATACGACGTGTTAATCAAGCGGGAAAGTACTGATGCGGACCCTGACATTGATGACGGGGTCACTGATCCCGCGACCGAGGAAATATTCGCCTCTTGGGCAATTCTAATTGTCATTAGTCTGTTAATTTGCTCGCTGTGGACAAGTTACTACCTGCAGCAGAAGAAAATTCAGGCAATACATGAAACTGTTTTGTCAATCTTTTCAGGCATGTTTGTTGGATTGATAATACGGGTTTCTCCTGGCAGGTTTATTCAGCAGCATGTATCCTTCAGCTATTCCTACTTTTTCAATCTTCTACTGCCACCCATTATTCTCAACTCAGGATATGAACTGCATCAGGCGAACTTCTTTCGGAATATTGGTTCAATTTTGACTTTTGCATTCGCTGGAACCTTCTTTGCGGCCATTGTTTTGGGTGTTTTGTTGTATATTTGGACGGCGATCGGTCTTGAAGGGATTGATATTTCATTTGTAGATGCAATTAGCGTGGGTGCTACTCTTTCGGCTACGGATCCTGTCACCATTTTGTCCATTTTCAACGCATACAAGGTGGATCCAAAGCTCTATACGATTATTTTTGGTGAGAGTTTACTCAATGACGCAGTCTGTATCGTCATGTTTGAAACAGCTCAAAAATTTTCCGGTGAGGCTGTTCATATCGGAAGTTTGTTCAAGGGTATTGGAATTTTTTTGATGACGTTTACAATTTCATTGCTCATTGGTAGTATTATGGGCATTTTAACGGCCTTGGTACTTAAGCACTCCTATGTCCGACGGTTCCCACAGATTGAATCTTGTCTGGTCCTGCTGTTTGCCTATGCATCATACTTCTTCTCGAACGGGTGTCATATGAGTGGTATTGTGTCCCTCTTGTTTTGTGGCATTACTCTAAAGCATTACGCTTATTACAACATGTCACGACGGACACAAATCGCCATCAAGTATATTTTCCAACTATTGGCACAGCTTTCTGAAAACTTTATCTTTGTGTACTTGGGTCTTTCCTTGTTCACAAAGGAGGAGCTGATTTTCAAGCCAATGCTCATAATTGTAACCGCACTTGGTATCTGCGTTTCAAGATGGGCAGCTGTCTTTCCGCTTTCAAAGCTGATCAACTTTGTTTGTCGTACGCGGTCACGCGGAAACGGTTCAATGTCTGATGAAATACCTCAACAGTACCAAATGATGCTGTTCTGGGCTGGTCTTAGAGGTGCAGTTGGTGTTGCGTTGGCCGCTGGGCTCGAAGGCGAACACGCCAACTCACTTCGCGCAACCGTTTTGGTTGTGGTTGTACTAACAGTGATTGTTTTTGGAGGCACTACCGCACGAATGTTAGAGATATTGGGTATTCGGACTGGAGTAGTCGAGGATGTAGAGTCTGACGATGAGTTTGATATTGAAGCCATTTCAGGTGGATTACCCACGTCCAATCATCACCGAAATCGCTCCTCTCTGGCAAATGACAGTACGACTCCATATGTGGATGGCGAATCTGACGCGGAATCAGATGTATCAGACCTTCCCCCCATGGCCGGCTCCAGGTGCGGCACTCAATTGGATGATTTATCAAAGAATAACAGAAGCAAGAGTTCAATTTCAGGTCTATTTACTAGAAGTGCCGAAGACCACGCGCGATGGTTCCAGGAATTCGACGACCAGGTCCTGAAACCAGTTCTTTTAGACTCATCTCCAAGCGCAAACACGCCCAATAATAATCCAAACAACAGCAGCGGTGGCAGCAATAACCAAAACTCGAGTAGATAAATTATTTTGTACGTTTATGATAACTATACACTATGTGCTATTTGGCTATGGGTAATGTTCAACTCTTTCTAATCGTTGAAGCCTCGCAGAGCCACGGGGGTGCAGGGGGCTAGCCCCTGCAATCCTAACCCACAACTGGTTTTCTGGGGGCACGCCCCCAGACCCCCGGGGCTCGCTTCGCTCGAAATTATGGGTAGTGTTCGGGCTGTTTCTATTCGTTGAAGCCTCGCAGAGCCACGCTAGCCCCTGCAAATCCTAACCCAGAACGGTTTTCTGGGGGCATGCCCCAGACCCCGTGGGCTTGCTTCATTCGAGGTTCTGGGTACTGTTCATTCTTTCTCCCTAATCTATGTCTTGTGAAAATGCATTATAGACGAATGCTTGGGGCAGTCCGCCTAATCGTGAAATGACACGCGGTCACGCGTTTTTCCTTTTTTTCTTTACATGTTCTTGCGCTATACGCGACGCGTCCGACGGGAGAAAAATCGCGTCAATTAATTAACTGAAAACCTACCGAAACCTCTAAAGACGGAAAAACGCCTACGCCCAGGAAAATGGAGAGGGATCCCCCTGAGTTGGGTGACTCTGTAAGTAGTTGAGCAGTCTGGTTGGTATGTTGGCTGTCAAAACTAACCCGTCTTTATCTAGCCTTCTTCTAAACGACGGCGGATAGACAATGAAGGCTCCGGCTCCGCTACGCCAGATGGTGAAATTGACATTCCCTCTGTGGGAGACCATCTAAGAGAGTTGATCGAAAGTGAACGACTTGAAGCTGAAGAACCTGCAGATGATGATGCAGAGAGAGCGGGGTATATCAAGAGAATTGATATGGTCAACTTCATGTGTCATGACAATCTGACTATTGAATTTGGACCTCGCATGAACTTTATCACAGGCAAGAATGGCAGTGGTAAAAGCACTGTTTTGACAGCTCTTACTACTTGTCTTGGAGGAAAAGCTTCTAGTACAAATCGTGGCTCCAGCGTTAAAAGTCTTATCAAGGAGGGCAAGTCGCGCGCTTTGATTCGAGCTACAATCGCCAATAAGGGAGCAATGGCTTATGATCACAACAGGTTTGGTGATGTCATTCAGATTGAGCGAAGGTTGGATGCAGATTCTTCAGGATCTTATAAGATTATGAATAGTAGTGGTAAGGTGGTAAGCTCATCCAAGGAGGAATTGAGAAAGATTTTGTCCATATTCAGTATTTTTGTCGATAACCCGTTTGCCATCTTGACACAGGATACCGCGAGGTCGTTTCTGACAGAGTCTAATGCGGAATCCAAATACCAACATTTCAAAAGGGCAATGACAATGGACAAGATTGAAAACTACAGGGAGGGTTTGGGTGAGAGTCTGGTGCAACAGAAACAAAAGTTGGCTGGTCAAAAGGAAATTGTGAACGAGATGAAGGCAAAGGCAAAGGAGGTCGAGAATAAGTTTAACAGCTTTAAAAAGCTTGACAGCGCTGATAAAGATTTGCGTTATTGGAATGCCATTTTAGAATGGAACAAAGTATTTGAGACTGAAAGCAAGGTTTCTGCTGCGGAGTCCACTATTGATGAAATTCAAAAGGAGATTGAGAATATTAGAAGGCAATGTGACGATCATGAAGGTATAAGTGCTCAGAAACAGACCGAAATTGATCAAGTCCAGGTGGAGGTGAACCAAGTCAATGATACTATTGCAAAGCTCAATGAAGAAATCAACAGTATCAAGGATGGAAACCGATCAAACATGGAGACGACCAAGTCATTGAAGGCAGAGAAGGCGAATATTGTACAATCCAAGGAACAATCGAAACGGCAAATTGTTGAACTAGAACGGGAAAAGGCTAAGCTCTTGGACACAAGTGGGTTTGAAGCTGCTCGTCGGCAAAAGCATGAACAATTGGACCGGGCTAGGTCTCAGTTGGAAAAGTTGGCTTCGGAGAGCGAGAATGATGAACAAAATAAATCCAGCCTTAGTCATAAAGAGCAACAATTGGAGGAAAGGCTTCAGAGCGCTCAAGACCAGCAGAGAAAGGCTGAAGCTAGGGTGCAACAAGAACGCGCTAGATGGAAAGAACTTCAAGGAAGTCAGACAAACGCATGGTCGACCTATGCCGAGGGAGGCAGAGATGCGGACTTTAAGGGTTTCATGGCTCACTTTGAGAAAACGAACTTCCAGGACTCTCCAATTGGTCCAATTGGTCGTTATGTGACTTTGAAGGACCCTGCATGGAGCTCTGTGTTGGAACAGACTCTCAAGCGGGCCACTTCAACCTTTATTGCGTTTTGTCAAGAGGACCGAGATAGGTTAAGGTCCCTTCTTAGACAACACCGTCTGCGCAACCCTGTCTTATTGCGATCGCGGGAACTGTTCTCCTTTGAGCAGGGTCTTCCTAGTAGAGAATTTACTACGGTTTTGGATGTTCTTGATATTTCGAATGAATATGTCAAGCGAGCTCTAATTGATGCAAACCGTATTGAACAAACTATTCTCATTGCTGAAAGAAGTAAGGGTGCTGATGTAATGAAGAAACATCCGGAAAACGTTCGAACATGTATTGCTCGTGATCAAAAGGGTGGTGGTTACAACATTGGGTCTACAACGGTTGGTGTGCAAAAGACCGCGCCCATTCAGCCGTTTAGGTTACTTCCGAGAATGTCAAGTGATAACAGTGCAGTTCTTCGCCAAGTGGAGGAAGAGGTCAAGAGGTTACAGTCAGAAGCGAAAACCGCATTGGAAAGAACTTCATCTCTGGGGAGAGAACTAAGGGAAACTCAACAACAGCTTCGGAAGCTCAACAATACTACGCATCATCGACAATCAGAGACGCAACGATTGGAACGTAGAATTGCTGAACTTACTGAGGAACTTGAGGACAGCCAGGATCCGGGCGATGACCAAATTAACGACATCAACGCTAGGATTGAAAAGTGTAAAGACGACTTGGCCTCTTACGAAAAGCAGTTGGAAGACAATCTTGCAGAATTAATCGAATGTGAAGAGAAGAAACGACAGGTCGACAATGAAATATCTGTGGTTTGGAGTAAGGTTAAAGAGAAGGAAGATGCAATCAAGGAGTTGCAAAAGCAGGAAACTGCTATTCGACGTGAAAAGCAACAAATTGATAAGAACAAAGATAACTCCATTACAATTATCGCCGGCCATGACAAAAAGATTGAGAAGAACAGGCAAGAAATCGCACGCTTGCAGCAACAGGTGAAAGTGCAAATGGAAAGGGCGCAGGCGTTTAGCGAAGATCGAGTCGAATTCCCCTCTGGGCTCAGTGTTGAAAATATTCGTGACAAGATACGGAAAATTACTTCACTGCGTGACCAAATACAGGAAAGATATGGCGATACTACCCTGAGCCAGGTTTATGAGGAATATTTGCAAGTTCAGACAGAGTGCATGGAACTGAAAAAGGAGTATAAAAGACTCTATAGCTTGTACAAGGCACTTGAGCGGGGAATGAAGAGCAGGACACCGGCCTATAAGACTGTGCTTGGAAGCGCAATAGGTGTTGTCAAAGCTTCATTTTCCGCCAATTTGAACCAGCGAGGGTTCTCGGGTAGTCTTCTGATTGACCCTAATACTGAAGCCTTGAGTCTGCAGGTGGCACCAGGAAGTGACAAATCGAAAGAGCAAGATACAAGTACTCTTTCTGGTGGTGAAAAATCCTTTTCCCAGATTGCCTTGCTTGCAGCCATGTGGATGAATATTGGGTCAAGATTGCTTGCATTGGATGAGTTTGATGTTTTCATGGATAAGGTTAACCGAAGAATCAGTTTAAACATGGTCATTGATGTTTTGAGAAACCTCACGTCTACTCAATCTATTTTCATCACTCCTCAAGAACTCGAAACTAGTGATATTGACTTTGATGCTCCAGATATCAACTTGTTCAGAATGAGTGATCCAGAGCGTCGGGTCGCTGGTTAGTTTGTGGGTTATTTATTTAGTATCATAGTCAGAAAGAGTTCTAATGTATTTCAATTGGCGTACTTTTCTGGTCTCTCAGTTCATTGAATAATGAGTCCTTGAAGTGGACAGTGTAGCATGTGTTCTGTTCTCAAATTACGAACCTTTCCGCGAAGCTGGGTAACGCTTATTCGAGCAACCTCCTGATCGGATGCAAGCTCCTTATACCCTAGATCCGTTCACACGCCATGGATTAGCTTATTCTCCGAGAAAGAAAGTAAACAATGCTACTCTTGAGTCCTCAAAATACATGCTCCACAAGTCTCTAGTCGATTTAGGTCCTTATGAAAACCCCCACTCTATACCAGCGCCCTGCAATCCTAACCCAGAATTAGTTTTCTGGAGGCACTCCCCAGATCACCTGGTCTTGCTTCGCTCGAGGTTTTAGGTAGTGTTCCATTGTTTCTATTCGATGAAGCCTCGCAGAGCCACGGGGGTGCAGGGGGCTGGCCCTCTGCAAACCTAACCCAGAACTAGTTTTCTGGGGGCACGCCCCAGACCCCCTGGGCTCCACCGTGCAGTTAGCTGTTGACCATAACCCTTTTCTGTAAAGAACACACAACACTTCCTTCTTCTTTCTCTAAAAAAAAATGAAAGACTAGGCTGCTTATAACTCAAGCTTCCTCTCCATACGTGTGATCCAAGACTAAACCTCGACCGGGTAACCCCGGCCCCGCCGCACGACCTCGTGAGTTTGGCATATGAACGACGTGTAGATTGTACTGAACGCAGCTGCGTCAATGGAAATTATCTCTGGCCTTTTGGCCCAAACTCAACCGAAACCTCAGTCGGCACAGGACACAATTACAAAGTTATGTGATCGATTGAGTCATTCGACACTTTTGGAAGATCGGCGTGCCGCTGTGTTTGCATTGAAGGGCTTTTCCAGGGAATATCGAGAGACAGTTGCAGCGGGTGGTCTCCGTGGGTTGGTTCAGGCCTTGTTACAGGACAGCGGTGATGATGAAACCTGTAGGGCATGTTTAGAAACCCTATTGATTCTATTTATAAAGTCCGAAGAAGGGTCAATGGAGGATGTTGAACGACAGTCACGATTGATAAGATCTCGGAATAAAAAGTATCCTTCACCGCTTCTGATCCAGCAGCAGCAACAACAACAACAACAGGAAGAGGCTAATGGCCCTGTGGATTATATTGCATTGTGGTTAACCGACGAGTTCACTCAAAAGGAAGAAAATATTTTGGCGGTTTTGGATATTGTACAAAATTCCACTGATTTTTACTCCAAGCTTTATGCGCTTCAATTGCTTGCCGCTATAATTTCCAACCGTCCTCGTCGAGCTCAGGAGTGCATCTTTGCATCTACTGTTGGAATTTCTACACTAGTTTCAGCTTTGGATGATCTGCGGGACATGGTACGCAATGAGGCTATACTCGTCTTGTTGAACTTGGTTGGTGGTAATTCGGATGTACAAAAGTTGGTTGCATTCGAAGGTACATTTGACAAGTTGTTTGACATTATCGACACTGAAGGCGGTATCAATGGTTCAGTGATTGTGGAAGATTGTTTACTCTTGATGGCACATCTACTACAATACAACGTTTCTAATCAGACATATTTTAGAGAAACCAACTGTATACCGAAACTAGACAACTTGCTTTCTATTGTGAATGAGCCAGATGCTCAGCTGGTATGGGATGATCAGTTTTGTTCAAATGTGACTACGGTGTTGGACATTATTCAGATTTTTGTTCCGGAAGGAAATGAAGCAACTGCGACCAATCAACAAGCTTTATGTAAATCCGGGTTGCTCATGACTGTATTACGCCTAGCATTTGGTCCATCTACCACCATGAATCTCCGATCTTCTTCTCTATTGACTTCCGCGGCACTGATAAAGTCAAACAAAGATCTACAGGAGCAGTTTCTTGCAATTGATGTTCCGTATATTGATCTGGGTGTTGCCGCAGAGAAGCGTGAAATCCAAATTGTCCCAGTGGCACAAGCCCTCTTGAACTGGCTTTTATTGTCTGTTTCCATCCATACATTTGATTTGCGAGTGGGTGCATTAGTATGCTTGGAAGCTGCATTTCATGACAATTCCGAAGAAAAAATTGCCTTTCTCAACTCTCAGATTTCGTTTTTCAGGGCCACTGACCAAGGTCAGGATCAGTTGCCACCTCCAGGGTCTGCCAACCTCATTGCGGCGTTAGTTGATTACGACGCAGATATTCGTTTAAACCCATACAAGGTTTGGTTTGCTGCAGTAATGCTTTTACGTCTTTTTGAAGACTCCCACGAAGCCAGCGATACTCTTAGAGCGTTCAAGCTAGGTGATGAGGAGGAAGGAGAGGAGGTCGTATCTGTTATACAATCCCTTTCTACTATGATGGCTACTTCTTTACAATACCAAGACGCGAGAATAACAATTGCATACATCATGTTACTCTCTGTTTGGCTATACGATGATATCAAGGCGGTGGATGACTTTTTAGAGGAATCATCAACAGTTCAAGCTTTAATAGCGGTTCTAACGCATTCAGCTTCGCCTTCCAACAGTCCATTAGTTGAAGCATTGTCGGCTATACTTCTAGGCATTGTTTATGATTTTTCATCTTCAACGTCTCCAATTCCCAGGTAAGTACAGGTTGTGGATTTCTTTCTTGAACCAATTAGCTGTCTCTAGGCATTTCTCCAGTCTTCCGGATATGCGGTATATACCTTTCCGTGAATTGGAGGTACTGGATTCAATGGGCACTGTTTCGGAATTTTTTAAGAACTAACATTTTCTTTTTAGACCAGAGCTTCATAAGATGCTGATATCAAGGGTGGGAAGAGACCAGTTCGTTTTGAAAACCAAGCGATTACGAGAACATCCGCTATTCAAAAACTTTGATCGCGAAAACATCTTCCACCCAGAAAAAGATGCTACTGGGCTTCAGGAGGTTTACTTTGATTCTGTATACGTCGACCTGGTCAAGGAAAACATTACTAGAATTCAGAAGGCTTTTGATCGAGATCCCAATGCTGAGCCAAATTCCAGAGTTTCTTTGGAGATGTATGAAAATCTTCAACAGGAATTTTTCCAGACTTGCAGTCATTTGGAGGAGTTGAAAAAGTCCCTGGAAGCAACAAAGGAGACCACATCAAGTAGGATAGCGGAATTGGAGAAGGATGTAGCAGACTCATCGGCCGCTTCGGAATCTGCAAAGGCTGAGTTGGAGGAGATTCAACAGAGACGCTTCCAGCTTGAAAAGGATCTTCAGGAAACAAACATGAGGTTGGAGAAAGTGACTTCTGAGAAGGAACAGGTGGAAGATTTGTACAAGAAATCTTCCAATTCTGTTCAACAGCTTACAAAATCTGCCGAAGAACATAAGCAGAAGGAAGAACAGCTGTCATCTCAGCTTGCTTCCATATCCAAGGATAAGGAACATGCGGAGTCTGGTATCAATAAGATGAATAAGGAGCTAATGTCCTTAACCCGGTCGAAAGAAGAGTCGGAGAGGAAAGCTTCTTCCCTGCAAAAACAAATTGAGGATTTGCAGAAGAAGCACAAGACTGAGCTTGACAAATCCAATGGCAAAGTCACGGAGGCAGAAAACAAGGTTAAGAGTTTGGAAAAGGAGCTTAAAAGTCTTCGAGATATTAAGTCTTCTGAAACAAACAAGCGAACCAAGGCCGAATCGGAGCTCAAAGCTCTTCAAGGAGAGTTTCAAGAAGTTGAAAACCTCAAGGAAACGTTGATTAGTAAGCTTCAGTCAGCTGCAAATCAAATTGAAGAGCTTAAAGAGGCTAGAGATGAGCTTCAGGGGACAGTGGATGAGTACTCAAATTTGGAAGCCACGATTGATGAGCTTTCTAAGGATCAGGAGGAATCCACGAAGGCACGAGATCTATTGCAGTCTGAATTGAGTCAGTTGAAGGAAAGGTATAGTGGTTTGGAACAAGAATTGTCCGAAGCAAAGTCCAAAGCTGAGCAGTTTGAAACTGAAGCAAAATCCGCTGCAGTCTCTAGCATTGAGTTTGAGGAAAAAATTGGGACATTGGAAAAGGATATTGACTCTTTGAACGGACAGCTGCAAACTGTTTCGAATGCTAAGGAATCCATTGAGAAGAAGTTGGAAAGCTCTGAGGCTTCCAAGGAATCGCTTCTGTCTGAGGTTTCTACATTAAATTCAACGGTCAAACAACTCACTGCAGAAAAGAATTCCTTGTCTGAAAAACTGTCGCAAGCTGAAAAGGATGCTGATTCAAAAGCTGGAAAGCTTCAAGAAGAACTGCAGGAGAAGGATATTTCTTTAGAAGACCTCAAGGCCAAGCTATGTGATGCTGAAAAGAGATTGGAAAAGACAATGGAGCAGAATACTACCCTTGAAGGAAAAATCAAGGAAAAGGATACCATAATCGGAGAAATGGAGCAAAAGATCGATGAACTCAGGGGTGCTAAGGAATCTAAAGAAGCGGAGCATATATCTGTTTCGGGTGAATTGGACAAACTGAAACAAGAACACGCGGAAATTCGTCAATTAAAGGAACAGATTGAGAGTGACAAATCCAATCAAGTATCTTCTCTCACTAAAGAGCTGGAAACGTTGAAGGCTAAGCACGATACTGCGGTTAAGGGCCATGAGGAGAAGCTTTCCAGTATTGGGAAGAAGCACAAGGACGAATTGGAAAAGAAGGAGGAGAAACTTAAGCAGCTGCAATCCAGACATGACCAACTAAAGAACAGCAATGCCGAGAAGAGTGAGCTGGAGAATCAGTTGGATGGGCTACAGTCCAAAATAGACGCTCTTGAATCGGAAAAGGAAAGGTTGGAGAAGGATTGTCGCGAGAAGGATGAGAAAGTTTCTCAATTGACATCTGAATTGGAAGCGTTGAAAGAGTCTGCTGAAGCTGAATCCAAGTCGTTGAAGTACCGGACGGACTCATTGGTTAAGGAACTTGAAGCTTCTAAAGGAGAGAAGGATTCGTCTCTTCAATCTCTGGAGAAGAAGTTGAAGGTTGTGGAGGGTGTTAAGAACAAACTTGATGAGAAATTGAAATCTGTTGAAGAGGATAAACAATCTGCTGAAGAAGTAAAGACTGAAACTGAAAAGAAACTGCAATCTGAAGAAGCCCGCTGCAAAGACCTTGAAGGAAAGTTGAAGACCAGTTCTGATGAGTTGGAAGAGCTCAAGAAGCGTTTGTCAGAGTCCGAAAGCAATTCCAGTGCATTGGAGCAGGTGCAACAAGAGCTTAGTTCTGCGCGGTCTGAAGCTCAAAGATTAACCGCTGAATTGAAAGAAACCACGGAGGCCAAAAACGCGCTTACCCAAAAGCTGGAATCATCTTCCAACGACCTGACGAGGCTACAAACCGAAAAAGCGACTGTTTCAGAAAGGGTCCAGGGCTTGGAGAGGCGATTGGAGCAGATGAATGATGCTGACAAGAAGTTGAAAGAGTCTGAATCAGCGAAGGCTGACCTTGAAAAACGGTTTGCGGCGATGCAGGAGGAGAATGAACAGGCATCTAGCACGACGAAATCTTTAAATGAGAAAATTTCAGCACTTGAGTCCGAAAAGGAGCATCGAGATCAAAGCAGAGTAGAGCTTCAAGAGTCTAAGGCTGACCTCGAATCAAAGTACAAAGAAGCGGTTGCAAAGAATGTGGATTTTGCAAAGGAATTGAAGCAGTGTCAACAAAAGCTCGAAGAACAAGCAACAGAAGTGGCCAAGAAGGAAGAATCTGAAAAGTCCTTAACAGATGAGGTGTCGACTCTGAAAGCCAAACTCGAAGGGATGGTACCAAAACAAGATTTAGATGACCTGATGTTGATGCTATCGGACCTGGATGAGAAAAAGAACAAATACAAACAAAAGCTAAAACAATTAAAGCAGGAGGTGTCATCAGATGAGGATGATGACGACGACGACGACGATGATGATGATGATGAATAAATAAATAGAGCTGCAGCTGTATTTTAGACCTCTATTAAATTATTAGTCCGTGACACACTCTCTGCATGCTTTCGATCACTAACTGGACTGGCCATTTAGCTAGTCGCTACTCATCATTCTTGAAGTCTGCTATCACGCACATACAATTAATCAATATTAAGATGCTGCCGTTCCTCGTGTACCACCCTCAGGGCCGCTAGGTTTTCCTCGAGGTACGTTATTCCAATATAGCGTCATATTCTAGCGCCAAATTTTGATGATTCAAAATATTCTCTTAGAAGCTGTCCTCGAATGTTAGCAAATTTTTCGCCTTTCATGTTTGGCTGGGCAGGTAACTTCTGAAAAAAAAATAAAAATCAACAAGAAAACGACTACGGGGTTAGGATTTGCAGGGGACCTGCCCCCTTCACCCCCATGGTTCTGCGAGGCTTTAACGAATAGAAAGATACAGTACCTAAAACCTCGAGCGAAGAGAACCCAGGGTTTCTGTTGTTCTCGCTAATTTCTTTTTACGCAGCAACGCCATCCTCCCTGAATGTACTGTGATACACGCGGTCGTATTTTTATCATGAAAAACATGTGCATGCAAAAGTACAGACACCTACCCTACTGAACTCATGTTGAATACTGTTAATTTAAGCCATATCGGACGTCGTGTTAACCCTGGGCGCGCATGTACTTCTGTAAGTTAAATACGGGGCTCCTTGCACACCCTAGGGCCCTCAGTTCTCTCGGTCCGGTAAAGACGGCTCAATGGTTTGAATTGTTTGCAGCCATATGAATAGAGTAGTTAAACGGCCTAGAGGTAGCGCTAGCCAGGTGGATATATGTATATCGGCTCGAGCTCTTTAGATTGATATGTATGAGCAGCTGAAACGCGTCGGCAATTCTTCCATCTAAGATTGGCCATAGCAAAGCCTTAATTGGTCGATGGTATGTGTACAAGCTAGTGCTCACTTGGATTTTATTCACGCCGAAAATCTCCCGGTCTTGGCACGGTTGAGACAATGCGATCGCCTGATCAAGATTGATTAGATTGATAACCTGCCTCCAATATTTTAATCTGTGTCTAGGATAGACCGGATCCTGTCTCGCGATCTTATTTTGGACTGTCTAATGCGAGCGCGGCTATAAATAAGGCGTTAGACTTAGTTCGTCTCAAGCTTATGAATGCTGTTTCTCCCTTCACCTTGCTGGTAAACTTAGCTTCGTTCGTATTCTGCAACAGTGTTTCTCAACAATTTTTTTCCACATGAGTGTCTGTTGGTACTTTTTTTTTTTTTTCTTTGTTCAATTCAGCCATAGTACTCCAGCTGGACCCGGAGTTTCTAAACTAAGGACTAAGGGTTTCCATTTACAATGCAAAGCTGTCGATATTTTCTGTCCAACTCTTAACTGACTTCTTGACAGATAGTTAATTTAGCTATAGCCATTTGTGCATTGGATTCCGGGGAAGGCCGTTATAACGGAACGTCTTCGGACAAATACCTGCGTTCACACGTGAGTCATGCGGGAGTAGTACACTGTAGGGTAAATTAAATAGTTGTAGTGAGTATTTTCGATACTAGTGTATGCTATTTCCTATAATCTTTCGTTTACGCACTTCCTCTGCGACTGGACATCTCCAGGATGGCCGCGGGTTTAATTAGCTGAGCTGCACTGTACACTAGGCAACCGTTGCCGACGCATTATGCATGGATATGCATTATGCACCACCAGTTCAGTATGTTAGCGGGCGTACGGCGGGACAGCGTGATGCACAGGAAAGAGATCGCCGGACCTCCAACGTTGACAAGCGAATCCTGATCGACTATCAGCTGTAGAGCCTCGCCCCTCACCAATAGTAATAATGGGCGGCATGGATTTCTATAACCCAATCTCACCAACAGCAAATAAACACCTTACAGGATGAAGCTCCGTGGAGCCCCTGTGACGAAAAATCCTGGTCTTGGCACGGACCGTGGTGAGCCAAAAAGCTATTGATTTTCCGAGACATACCATATCCGGTACAAGATCTAAGACATTTCTAAACACGAGAAAGATTGATCAGATATTTCCGAAAACGGTGACCGCGCATCTGATTAGACTGAAAAGAACGGTTATATTGCCGCACATATAAATAACGGGGGTGGGACAGGAAAAAAAATGTCGCTGGAACCTAATGGCAGATAACAGTATCCCTATTCAACAACAGCAGAGCACTGCTTCTGCTTCCGAGGTCGAGGAAAAAAGTAAATGGGTTGAAGAGGTGGCTGACCCAGAAGAGAAGGGGTACGGAGTACGAAAGATTGAAGTGCTCTCTGCCTACTTCACCACTGGCCCGCGACTTCTTTTTTTCTTCTTTATGTTTCTGGGGGCTTATTGTTATGATCTTGATGCAAGAATCAGAAACGTGTACCAAACTCAAGCTACTAGTTCTTACCAAAAGCACTCTTTGCTGACGACTGTTAATGTTCTGAGATCTGTCATTGGTGCAGCAGCCCAACCTACTTATGCCAAGCTAAGTAATGTCTACGGTCGTATGGAAATCTTCACCGTGGCCATTATGTTTTATGTGGTTGGTACAATCATTGAATCCCAAGCATACGACGTCCAACGCTTTGCTGGTGGTGCCATCCTTTATGAAATCGGATACACAGGAATGGTACTAACTTTGGCCTTAATTGGTGGTGATTTTTCTCTCATGAACTGGCGTCTTTTGAGTATCTTTGTTCCATTCATCCCATCGGCAATCAACTCGTGGATCAGTGGAGATGTTACTCAACACATGGTCGAGAAGTGGTCCTGGGGTATTGGTATGTGGGCCATCATCACACCGGTTGCATTCCTCCCTCTGTACGTCCTGTTTTATTACCAATATTGGAGAGCAAAGAAGGCGGGCCATTTTGACCAATTTAACAGCTACCAAAGCGATTATCAAAAACACGGCCTCGTCAAAGTTTTGATTGACCTGTTCTGGAAGCTTGATATAATTGGTATCATTTTGTTTATTGCTTTCATGGCCTTGATTCTGGTCCCTCTGACCTTGGCTGGTGGTGTCCAGAAGAAATGGGATCAAGCCCACATCATCGCTCCGTTGGTGGTTGGTTTTTGCTGTATCCCTGCGTTTCTGTACTGGGAAAGTGTGGCCAAACAACCCATCATCCCATTCAGAATGCTCAAGGATCGGGGAGTGTGGGCCGCGATGATTGTTGCTGTAATGGTCACTCTTGTTTACGCTATTCAAGGAGACTATCTGTATACCGTCTTGGTTGTGTCTGTTAACGAGTCTGTGAAGTCTGCTACGCGAATCATCTCTCTTCGCGGCTTTCTTTCCATTATCGTTGGGCTTATATTCTCCTTCATCGTTGCCAAGTTGAGACGAGTCAAGCCATTCATCGTCACTGGCACATGTCTATGGATGGTTGCAATGGGCATTATGTACCATTTCAGAGGCGGTGAGAGCTCTCACTCTGGTATTATCGGTGCAATGGTTCTTCTTGGTATTGCCGGAGGCCTATTCACCCATCCAACTGAAGTTTCCCTTCAAGCATGTGTCAATCACGATCACATGGCCACCGCTACTTCCATGTACTTGGCCTTCAGAAGCATCGGCTCTTCTGTCGGAAGCTCCATTTCTGGTGCCATTTGGACTCAAACTCTGCCGAAGTTCCTTCACAAACAATTCAACGACCCTCAAATGATCAAAAGCATTTACGGTGACCCTATGACCTTCATCAAGAAATT
Source organism: Blastobotrys ciferrii (assembly GCA_030573635.1). NCBI lineage: Eukaryota > Fungi > Ascomycota > Dipodascomycetes > Dipodascales > Trichomonascaceae > Blastobotrys > Blastobotrys ciferrii. The sequence goes on along the minus strand of JAJMDO010000060.1, from coordinate 49,765 downwards.
CAAATGGGGATCGCCGCAAAGAGAGGCCGTCGTTGAAGCCTACCGCCAAACCCAAAGAATTCTCCTTATCACGTCTCTCTGCATGACTTTCATTTTCATCCTATCTTCCCTCTTCCTCCGTGACAAGAAACTTGAATCCGTCCAAACCCTCAAAAACGTTGAAGAATCTGAAAACGAACAAGAAGAGGCCGAAAGAAAGAGTACTCCTTTCTGGAAAAAGATATTCCAAGTCGAAACTCGTTAATTGGTCTTTAAATTGTAAATACACCACTAACTGTATATAATTAATGACAACCACCCACGGAATATGCTATCTGGGTGCATGCCACTGTTTAAGGAACAATTCTGGTAGTCTTCTGGGGGCACGCCCCCAGACCCCCAGGGTCGGCTTCGCCGAGAATTGGGTGCCCAACAATTTTCTGCGAAGCAGAACCAACGCTTTTACTTCTTTTCTGGAAAAAAAGAGTCCAGCTCGACTGGTAGTTTTTCTGGGGGCGCGCCCCCAGACTCCCTTGGTCGGCTTCGCCGAGAATTGGGTGCCCAACAGTCTTCTGCGAAGCAGAACTAACGCTTTTGCTTCTTTTCTGGAAAAGAGGAGTCCAGCTCGGCTGATAGTTTTCTGGGGCACCCCTGGGTCGACCTCTCCGAGCTTTGGGTAACGTTCATTTCTTTCTATTCGTCGGAGCCTCGCGGAGCCACGGGGGTGCAGGGGTCTGGCCCCCTGCAAACCCTGACACACAAGCGTTCTCTGGGGGCAGACCCCCAGTCCCCTGGGTCGGCTTGGCCGAGAATTGGGTGCCCAACAGTCTTCTGCGAATCAGAACTACCGCTTTTGCTTCTTTTCTGGAAAAGAAGAATCCAGCAGCTCAACTGGTAGGCCAGCTACTCAGGGGTAGGTTTTGGTCTATATATATTTAGGTTTCGAGACGAATGGCGGGGTAAGGGTTGGGAGCGCGAAGTACGCGACGCGACGCGCGAATGCGCGAAACAACAACGCATATAATGGTAGCTTGTTAGCAACCAAGGTTTGCTTGTACACACGTAGGGCATTGGTAGATAAACGATGGATGAAGAGTACGACGTTATAGTGTTAGGGACGGGGCTGACGGAATGTATTCTGTCGGGCATCCTGTCTGTTGAGGGCAAGAAGGTGTTGCACATTGATCGTCAGGATCATTATGGAGGTGAGAGTGCCTCGTTGAACCTGACCCAGCTGTACAAGAAGTTCCGTCCCAATGGTGAAGCTCCTAAGGATCTTGGAAGGGACAGAGATTGGAACGTTGATCTGATTCCCAAGTTTTTGATGGCCAATGGTGAATTGACCAACATTCTGATTCACACCGATGTGACCCGATATCTCGAGTTCAAGCAGATCTCTGGGTCCTATGTTTATCGAGATGGACGCATTGCGAAGGTGCCTTCGAATGAGGTGGAGGCTGTCAGATCCTCGCTCATGGGCATGTTTGAGAAGCGAAGAATGAAGAAGTTCCTAGAGTTTGTTACCAACTATAAGGAGGATGATCGCAACACTCACCAGGGAATTGATTTGGATAAGAACAGCATGACGGAGATTTATCTGAAATTTGGGTTGGAGCCCGGTACACGTGACTTCATTGGTCATGCAATGGCCCTGTGGCCGACGGATGATTATCTCCAAGAGCCTGCCCGGGAGACCTTCAATAGATTGAATCTATATCTGCAGTCTGTTGCTCGTTATGGCAAGAGTCCATACATCTACCCATTGTACGGGTTGGGCGAGCTTCCTCAGGGCTTTGCCCGTCTTTCGGCCATCTATGGCGGCACATACATGCTCGACAAGCCAGTGGATGAGATTGTTTATGACGATGAGGGCAAGGTCACTGGGGTCAAGTCTGGCGAAGAGACTGCAAAGACCAAGTTTGTTATCGGCGACCCGACATATTTCCCTGATAAGGTCCAAAAGACGGGCGACAAGGTGATTAGAGCCATGTGCATTCTGAACCATCCAATCCCCGGCACCGATGACATGGACTCTCTACAAATCATCATTCCACAGAACCAGGTCAAACGCAAGCATGATATTTACATTGCCGTTGTCTCCTCGGCCCACAACGTGTGTGCTAAAGACCATTATTTGGCAATCGTATCCACCATCATTGAGACCGACACCCCACATCTGGAGCTGGAGCCCGCGTTCAAACTCCTCGGCCCCCGTGTTGACACGCTCATGGGTATTGCCGATATCTACGAACCCAAGGAGGATGGAACCAAGGACCATGTGTACATCTCACGATCTTACGACTCGTCGTCGCATTTTGAGTCAACCACTGACGACGTGAAGGATATCTACTTTAGAATCACCGGCAAGCCGCTCGTCCTCAAGAAACGTCCAACTGTCCAAGAAGAGGAAGCCGAAATGGCTGCCCAATAAATAGCTTAAACACTCTAAATATGCTATTACTCTTGACTACTTTTTTTCTGGGGGTACGCCTCCAGACCTCCTGGGCTCGCTTCGCTCGAAATGATGGGTAATGTTCGGTTGTTTCTATTCGTTGAAGCCTCGCAGAGCCACGGAGTGCAGGGTTTAGCCCCCTGCAAACCCTAACCCAGAAGCGTTTTCTGGGGGCACGCCCCCAGACCCCCAAGGTCGGCTTCGCCGAGGTTTGGGTAGTGTTCGATGAAGCCTCGCAGAGCCACGGGGGTGCCCCCGGCAAACCTAACCCAGAAGTGTTTTCTGGAGGCATACCTCTAGGTCCCGGGGCGAGTCTATGAATAGCCTTCGGTTCTTTATTCGATGAAGCCTCGCAGAGCCACGGGGGTGCAGGGGGTTGGCCCCCTGCAAATCCTAACCCAGAGTTGTGTTCCTGGGGGGCATGCCCCCCCCCAAGACCCCCAGGACGCGCTCAGCCCCAGACCCCGTAGTTTGCTGGCGTTTGGTCCCTGTAGGATGGGTGTAGGTGAGTATGAGACTGTTGTTGCCATGGCAACTAACAAGGACCAAGCGGTTGTAATGTAGGAACTGATGAGATTTATAGATATTCTAACTTTAGTCGGCCGTCTTCGAGCCTATAGACGTGTCTGTCGCTATCGATGATACGGAAGATGACGAGGCGAGGTAAAGCTTTTACCAGAAAGCTCAGCGCTTCACCGACCCGGTCGCTTCTAAAGGTGGTGAAGGAGGCGGCCCTTGCAAAAATTGTCAGGAATTCGAGGTCTTTTAGATGCGCAAAGCAATAGAAGAATTCACTCCAGTATTTGGATGGGTCGTCAGAGACTATGCGGTATTGAGAACTAACGCTGGCCCATATATCGACTTTGGTCAGGGACGGGCTTCTCTCGAGAACCTTCCTGAGCTCCTGCAGCCCTGAAATTTCCCTGTTCGCTCCATATATCAATAAAACCGAAATCCGCGACTCTAAGAGATGGTGACGTAAAATAGGAGAACTCCTCGAAGTTTGTGGTTTCCAATTCTTTCATTGACTTGCGCCCTATTCCCTTCGTGAGCGGAATTGGTCGGCTCGGCAAACTTTGTTTCAGCCTGAGGCTCTCGAGCTCCAGTGTTTCCAATCGACTCATGAGAGGATGGGTAAGCGGGATGTTCTCCAATTCCACCCCAACTAGAGAAAGGTTTCTGCTATTTTGGCGAGCATTGTGGAAGAGGTCAAGAACTTTGTCAGCATCCCCTCGAAGTATCTCGAGGTGAACCTGGCAACGGGATGTCGGGCTTAACTGTGGAAAGTCTCCAATCGAGCGGCCATAGCAAATACGAAGTCGTGTAACTTTGTCGGGAATGAAAAAATCGCCAAAGGCTCCATATTTGGTGGGGAAATAGCGACTATTTCAACAAGCAGTTTAAACGCGTTCTTGTCTACGTTATATTGTTCGTCAACGTTAATGTGTGTGTTTTCTTGCTTGTCAATTGCTTAAGTGCTAATAGACCATCTTTTTTGTGATCCAATTCCATATTTAGCTGAATTTTCACCAGGTTTCCCTCTAGCCATTGCGGTAACTGACTTTTGCTCCAATAATCGTTGAATATTGGCTTCTTCTTGCCGATGGCCCAGACCATAGCCAAGAAACAGCCACCGTAGGTGTGGCTCATACATGCCACGACGCGAATGGCATCAGTTGCCGGACCCTTTAGTGTGCGACAGGTAGCTCGTAAACGAAGTAGGTCCCGATATTCTAGGCCCTGGAAAACAATGGAAATAACGTCCGGTGGGAAATGAAGTATGTGCATGGTGTATCAGTGGGCGTGTAATGCGCCACCCAAGTTTTTTATACCAACCTACGTGTGCCGCATCGTATCCCTCGTATCTTTCCCTTTTCGGCCTCCTGCATCTATCCTCCTCTCCCCCAATGAGGCAAACAACTCCAACCGTGTTTATCGTCCAAGAACCCCCAAATCCCCTGGTTCGGCGTAAAAAAAAAAACGTAGATTTAACTACTTAACCGGGCCCCAACCCCCTGCGCCTCCCCTGGCTCTGGAGGCTTCAACGGATAGAGCAAGTATGCACTACCCATTGACATTTAATCAGTTTATTATAGAGTCGCCAGGCGCACCCACTCGGAGTTAAACCCGGAATAAGTCACGAAGACCATGCCAGACTCTTGTTTCAATACATAAATTCATTTCTAGTTGTTCTTTCCATTTCGTGTGCTTTTGCACTTGTTTGTCTCTTTGCTTCCACTCATCATCTCCGCTTTAGCGACTCAGTCAGACCCGGATTCGGAAGAATCAGCCTGCTGTGACGTAGCCTGGGTTGCTTCCAACTGCCTGCTACTAGATTGGTTGATTTGGCGCACTTCGAGCTTCGCTGTGTCATGTTTTCGTCCAGTCATGATAAACTCCGCCATTGCTACCCATAGCTTCGAGCGAAGCGAGCCCTGGGGGTCTGGGGGCGTGCCCGCAGGAAAACACTTGGGTTAGGGTTTTGCAGGGGGCTAGCCCCATGCACCCTCGTGGCTCTGCGAGGCTTCAACGAATAGAAACAACCGAACACTACCCATGGCCTCGAGCGAAGCGAGCCCAGGAGATCTGGGACTACGCCCCAGAAAGCCACGGCTGAGCTAGGATTGTAGGGGGTAGAACCCCCAAAGACAAGCAACTATTCTTGAATTCGAACCTATCCAAGTTTCTTTGCCTGACAACTCTCTGTGAGCATCACATATTTAACATCCAGACTCAGCTTAAATTGGATAATATGCGAAATTCGAAAACTGAATGATCGATGTAAGATCGATAGATATCTCTAGCCTACGTACTCCACACAGGAGTACTGGTAAGGAATATGATTAATATTCACATATTAAAACTGGGGTTGTATGTAAACCAGTCGTCGATCTGCGCTTTCTCCTTGAAACCATCTAGATCTACTGAGGAATTGATAAGGAAAATTTAAAAAGCCCAGATTAATAGGCATTTTCGGTTTTTAACACACAATTTTTGCAACCCTAATATAATTTAACAACACCAAACTGTGAATACTTCATCATACTTATCACTATAGTTCCGTCATTCCCACTTATACAAGCGTAGAGCTGCCATTCTCTGGAAAAATGGGCAAAAGTGCTGTACCGGGCGCTTCGCTCGAATGCGCTGACGCCTCGTAGAGCCATGGGGGCTGGCCCCTGCAAACCTAACCCAGAAGTAGTTTTCTGGGGGCACGCCCCTAGACTCCCCGGGCTCGCTTCGCTCTAGGTTTTGGGTAATGTTCAATTATTTCTATTCGTTGAAGCCTCACAGAGCCATGGGGGTGCAGGGGGCTGCCCCTGGAAACCTAACCCAAGTGTGGTTTTCTGGGGGCACGCCCCCAGATCCCTGGGCACGCTTCGCTCGTAGCTATGGACAGTGTTTTGTGCTTTCTATTCGTTGAGGCTTCGCAGAGCCACGAGGATGCAGGGGGACTGGCCCCCTACAAAATCCTAACTCAGGAGTAGTTTCCCTGGGCCAACCTACAGCCACCCTGTGTTCGCTTCGCTAGAGGCTCTGGGTACTGGTTTGTTCTTTCTATTCATTGAAGCCTCGCAGAGCCACGGGGGTGCAGGGGGCTGGCCCCTTGTAAATCCTAACCCAGAATCGTGTTTCTGGGGAGGGGCTCGCCCATACCCTGTAGTTTGCTTCGCGATTTGGCGATTAGTCCCTGTAAGAAAAGAAACCATTTCTCC
>JAJMDO010000060.1:0-43518 GCA_030573635.1 Blastobotrys ciferrii | reverse complement strand
TTCTTCCTCTTCGAGCATATAGCCGTTTCCGAAGACATCGATGATACGGACAGTGTTGAGGCGAGGTAACTCTTTTGTCAGAAAACACATACCATCATCGATCCCGTCTTCTAAGGAGGATTTTGAACAAATTGTCAGGTCTTCGAGGTCTTTTAGCTGCGCAAAGCAATAGAAGAATTTCCTCCAGTAGTTGACTCTTCCGTAAAAATCTAAGTAGTCGACAAGACGGACTCTGGCCTCTATGTCGACTGTGGTGAGGGAAGGGCATCTCTTGAGAACCTTCTTAAGCCGCTTCAGCCCGATGAAGTTTTCTTCTGTGCTCCATCTATCAATAAAAACGAATCCCACGACTCTAAGTGAAGGTGACGTAAAATAGGAAAACTCCTCGAAGTTTGTGGTTTCCAATTCTTTCATTTTCTTGCACGTTATTCCCTTCGTGGGCCGAATTGGAGTGCTCCACAGACATCCTTCCAGCTTGAGGCTGTCGAACTCCAGTGTTTCCAATCGACTCATGAGGGGATTGGTAAGCGGGATGTCCTTCAATGTCACCTTAGCCACAGAAAGGTTTCTGCTATTTTGGCGAGCCTTGTGGAAGAGGTCGATAACCTGGTCAACATCCCCTCGATGTATCTCTAGGTGAACCTGGCAACGGGATTCCGGACTGAACTGTGGAAAGTCTCCAATCGAGTCGTCATAGAAAATACAGAGTCGTGTAACTTTTTCGGGAATGAAAAAATCGCCAATGGCTCCATTCATGTATATTTTGGCCCCAAATGTCATATTTGATGAGGAAGTAGCGACTATTTCAGCAAGCTGTTTAAATTCTCTCTTGCCTACGCTATATTCACCGCGGCAGACAACTTCAATGTGTGTGTTTTCCAGCTTGCTTGTCAATTGCTTAAGTTCTAATAGACCATCTTCTTTGTGATCCAATTCCGTATTTAATAGACCATCTTCTTTGTGACCCAATTTCATAACTAACCGAACCTTCACCAGGTTTCCCTCTAGCCATTGCGGGAAATGACGTTTGCCCCAATAATCGTCGAATATTGGCTTCTTCTCGCCGATAGCCCAGACCATAGTCAAGAAACAGCCACCGTAGGTGTGGCTCATACATGCGATGACGCGAATGGCATCAGTTGCCGGACCCTTTAGTGCGCGACAGGTAGCTCGTAAACGAAGTAGGTCCCAATACCCTAGACCCTGACAAGCAATGAAAATAACTTCTGGTGGGAGATGAAGTATGTGCATGGTGTATCAGTGGGCGTGTAATGGACATCTCAAGCTTTTTATATCAACACCCGTGAGCCACATCGCGTCACTCGTATTAAAACGATCTTTCCATTTTCGGCCTCGTGCGTCTAACCCGCTCAACCAAATGAGGCAACGAACTCCAACCTTACACTCGTCGTCCGAGAATACAAAAGGTTCTTATTCCCCAAAACACCCTGGTTCAGTGCAAAAGGTGCTTGTTGTTTTCTGTAGGAAGCCGGCCCCCTGCATCCCCGTGGCTCTGCGAGTCTTCATAGAATAGAAACAACCGAACACTACCCATAGCCTCGAGCGAAGCGAGCCCAGGGGGTCTGGGGGCGTGCTCCCAGAAAACTACACTTGGTTTAGGTTTGCAGGGGGGCAGCCCCCTGCACCCCCGTGGCTCTGCGAGGCTTCATCGAATATAAACAATAGAACACTACCCAAACCTCATCGAAGCCGACCCTGGGCGGCCAAAACACTTCTGGGTTGGGTTTGCAGGGGGGGGCAGCCCCCTGCACCCCCGTGGCTCTGCGAGGCTTCATCGAACAGAAGAAGTAGAACACTACCTCCAGTAGCCTCGAGTGAAGCGAGCCCTGGGGGTCTGGGGGCATGCCCTCAGAAAACCACCACTGGGTTAGGATTTCAGAAGTAAAAGCCGTAAAGGCAAGTACCTATCCTTGAATCTATCTTTGTGAACATGAATGCCACAAACCAGGGTTGTATTTAAAACAGTCGTCTGTGTTTCCTCGTAATTATCTACAGAGCAGCAGATAAGGAAGCCTTAAGAGCCTCAAATCAATAGGCGTCTTTTGGTTCTGCAACTCTCAAGATAATTCAACAGCACGAAAATGTGAACGCTTTGCCATAACCATCATTATTACTCCATCATTCCCATTTCTTGTAGGTACAAGTTTAGAAGTGTCATACTCTGGGAAAATGAGGCAAAAGCGCTGTACCGGGCTCGCCTCTCGAACTTGTTAAAGCCTCGCAGAGCCACGGGGTTGCAGGGTGCTGTCCCCTGCAATTCTAACCCAAAAGTTCATTAAGTTGGAAAAAGAAGCAAAAGCATTTTTCTGCTTCGTATACAAAGACTGTCTTTCCACCTAAGTCTCGACAAAGCCGACCGTGGGACCTAGGTGCTACTATACTACATAAGCAGAAAGATTGATTTTTAACCCAAGCCTGTCCTTGCAATCCTAAGCCAGTAGTACTTTTCTGGGGGCATGCCCCCAGACCCCCAGGGCTCGCTTCGCTCGAAACTATAGGTAGTGTTTGGTTGTTTCTATATCGTTGAAGCCTCGTGAGCCAGGGGGTGCAGGGGGCTGGCCCCTTGCAAAACCCTAACCCAACTGTCTTCCTGGGGGCACGCCCCCAGACCCCCAGGGCTCGCTTCGCTCGAGGCTATGGGTAGCCTTCGGTTCTTTATTCTATGAAGCCTCGCAGAGCCACGAGGGTGCAGGGGGCTGGTCCTCTGCAAATCCTGACCCAGTAGTAGTTTTCTGGGGGCATGCTCCCAAACCCCCAGGGCTCGCTTCGCTCGAAACTATGGGTAGTGTTCGGTTGTAGTGTTCGGTTGTTTCGTGGAAGCAAAGAGACAAACAAGTGCAAAAGCACAAGAAATGGAAAGAACAATTAGAAATAATTTTATGTATTGGAACAAGAGTCTGGCATGGTCTTCGTGACTTATTCCGGGTTTAACTCCGAGTGGGTGCGCCTGGCGACTCTATAATAAACTGATTAAATGTCAAAACATGTTCGGTTGTTTCTATTCGTTGAAGCCTCGCAGAGCCAGGGGGGTGCAGGAGGCTGGCCCCCTGCAAATCCTAACCCAGAAGTGTTTTCTGGGGGCAAACCAAGTCTCGTGCCTCAATTAGTCTAATATTGCACGCATTTCAGAGGGTCTAGTGCTTTGCATGGATCTCTCAGAAAACGATAGCTACGTGAGCTAACACATTAAGCAATTGTAATTGGAGGAAATCACAGAAAAACTCGTAAATGAATAAGAAGAATGTGATTGGTTGAGAGGTCAAGCTAAGGCCATTTCGGCGAAACAGGTGATTTCCTTGTTTTATTTCTTTTTCTCCAATGTTGCATTTTTGCGATTGAAGAAAGCAGGGTTTATTTTTCGGAGCCAGTTTCCCTAATTGAGAAGGGGTCGGTGCATGCATGCTAGTGAACATCAATCATCGGCAACTAGCCGACGCAGGCCATCACGATTCCGGATCCAAGACCCAAACCACAGTCTACCCGCTTTACAGTCTAAATAATAGACTAAATTGAGCCCAATTGTACCAATTCCAGATTTCATTGTGGAGTCAGAGTAACCTGCAAGGTATGCGGGATGCATGCACGCACGCCTATAAAGCCGTTAAATGGGCCGGCAGTCAGTTGAAACCGCCAAGAATACCAAGAGATGTCGATAAGGGACTAGAACTACCAAGGTGTTTTTACGGTTGTATACCAGACCATAGTACAATATGAAATATGACTATAAAAGGCGGGGCTAGGAGACGTAGAACTGTTCAAGTGCCATAGAAAAAAATGAGAGGATTGACTGTTTTCGTCATTGCTGCTTTGGGTTGTGGTCTGACAGCCGCACAATCCGCTACTACTAGTACTTCTAGATCTGCAGTCACTGGATGCCATTTCCATGGCGATACCTTCGTCTGTAAGGACGACGAGGGTGAGCATGGGACAATTGTTGGAGGGCCAACTGCCAGCACCAGCAATGCTCCTGCCCAATACACTGGATGTCATAAACATGGTGATGACACCTTCTGTATCGATGCAGATGGTGAAGAAATTGAGTTCAAAGAAGAGGAGGAAGACTCCTCTTCTCAATCTTCTTCCAATTCCACTGCTGCTGCCACCTCCAGTGCCCAAAGATCCTCTGTAACTGGCTGTCACTTCCACGGAAACACCCTCCACTGCATCGATGAAGATGGAAACGAGGGAAGTATTGAAGGCGGCCCTACTTCGAGTGTCAGCAACCCTCCAGCTCAATACACTGGTTGCCATAACCATGGAGACGACACCTTCTGCATCGACGAAGATGGTGAAGAAGTCGAATTCAAGGAAGATGAGGGCAGCTCACACAGCCACGGAAACTCCTCCTCTTCTGCAAGCTCCTCTGCTTCTTCTACTGCTGACGAATCTTCAGCAGCAGCAACTACAGCCATCCCCTTCGTTCTCTCCGCAGGAACCGTTATTGCTCTTTACTTGATCTAGATCCATCTATAAAAAAACATGTACTATTGAATAGAAGAACTCCGGGTTTTTTTCCTAATCCAGTAGTGGTTTTCTGGGGGCACACCCCAGATCCCCAGGGCTCGCTTCGCTCGAAATTATGGGTAGTGTTCGGTTGTTTCTATTCGTTGAAGCCTCGCAGAGCCACGGGGGTGCAGGGGGCTGGCCCCCTGCAAACTTAGAAACAAGAGGGTTTTGTCTCCTATTCGCAGTCTGAAAATTATTTCTGTTTAAGACAGTAATAGAGCTCCGCAAAGCAAACGTATTGGATAAGTTTTTGAACAACTCTTGTTCGATTTACATTTTACAGTATTATTCCCCAAGCTCGATGGTTCAAAGACCCCCTCCTCTAAAATAAAGCCGTGCTAGTTACTAACTGATTTTCGCCTTAGATCTTATGGATGGTACGATGATCCAGATATAATTAACGCCTCGCTTCATAGGAGGCAATGATTTACATCCGCAGTTATTAACGGTCTTAACTGACGCAATACGATCAGCTTGATTCTGCCGACTGTTACACTACTGCTGCAGTGTACCATATATTTTGGTTCGATTAAAAGCGATTTCGGTCGTGAGCTTTGCTTTTTTTAAAAAACCACACAAATCTATCTAGCTCAAAGTCTCTGAATGGGGTTGGCTTCCAGTAGCTATTTTTGCATACAAATTTGTGCCAGCTGTCGATTCGGTTAGTAATAATTTTTACAGATACCGTATGTTGGTCTCAATCTTAATTCCGTCAATCCATATTAACTGATCATGATTGCATGTATAAAGTAGCACCTTGTGACAACTAGTTCGAACTCGCTATACTATAACCTGATGTAGGTGTTAAGACATATTTTCTTATTTCTCCGTTCAAGATCGATCTACAACAACCGTGCAAAAAGAAAATGTGGATACAAGCGACCTGCAGGTGGTCATGACTTATCTGACTGGGCTCCCCAGGATCCCACTGTTGGCTTTGCCGAGATGTGGGTTAAGGCTTTCTTTTGCGAAGCATAACAATAGCCTATTGCGTTGTTTAAGTAACTAACGAATTGGCTTCTGGGTGCACGCCCCCAGACCCCCGAGGTCGGCTTCGCCGAGTTTTGGATCAGCCAACCTTCTGCGAAGCAGAACAAACGCTTTTCGCTTTTTTTTCTGGAAAAAGAAGAATACTACTAATGAATACCGTACAACAGATTTACTAGTTCTCCGCGTAAAAAAAAAAAAAAACTCATCGCAGAACTATTCCAAACCAGTTCACCACTTCAATGAAATGTATCATCTCGCAAAAGAAATATACAGCTTGCAGACAAAAATAATTGAAGCTGCAGTAGATCCACAACACCTTGTACTGTAACAGTGGATATTCATCGACCTACTTTACAAATGTTTATGCAATCCACATGCTCTGCGCAAACACTACCCAGCCTTTTTTAAAGAGAACCGTTACTATAGTATTATGTCTTTCATACTCGCAGATCCACGCTTTTTGGTTCTTTTTCGAATTCTGGAAAAAGAACAAACCGGCTAACAGAATAGTTTTACTTGTCTTCTATATATCTTTCAGCTTCGCAGAGCTACGCTTTTTGGCTCTTTTTCTGGGAAAAGAACAAACTGGCTAACAGAGTAGTTTTTAATTTACATAGGTTTCCGAAAAAAGGAATAATACCACCGGTTAGTCGAAAATACCCGAAAGCGGAGGCTTTGTCCCGCGATATACATGATCCGGATGCATGCCATGCATGGCTTTGGCGAAATTATCGAAAACCCGCCCTGTAATTTGCCAGTAAAAAAAATAGACAAAATATATTAGACTTTTTCCCCCGGATATGGTGCCAAAACGTGTTAAATAGAGTTCTAATCCCCGATTTAAATAGTTGTAGATGAGTTATGTCCGGTGGTACCTTGGTGGTTAGTATATGACGATCATCTGTAAATGTCTCAGCCGTGCGACCACCAAGGTTGTTCTGAGGACTCGATTACTTAAGAACAAGTTGATAGGCGGGCGGTCAATGACTGCCAAGAATACCAAGACTTGCGAGCCTGTAAGGTGAAGGGCTGTATATATAGTGTATAGGATCATGTACATCAACGCTTTGTACTTTCATATAGCAAGGCATGCGGGCTGGGATAATATTAGCTGGGTTACTGGCAGTTTGCAGTGCTCAGAGCTCTACTACACACGATCATGATGATCATGGCCACTCTGCAAGTGCTACAGCCACGGCTACTCATGATCATGATCATGGATCACACAGTGCCAGTGCGACTAGTAGTGGACAGACCACAGCTGTGACTGGCTGTCATTTTCACGGGAGTTCACGATTTTGTGTTAATGGTGCTGGGGCTGAGGGAAGTATAGTACCTGCTCCAACTGCCACTAATAATGCACCGGAGGAATATACCGGGTGTCATAGTCATGGAAGTGACACGTTTTGCATGACTGAGGACGGAGAGGAGGTCCAATTCAAGGCGGAAGAAGAAAATAGTGACAGTGACAGTGATAGTGGTAGTAGCAAAGGCAAGAATTGCCATTTCCACGCTGGCGTGGAACATTGCTTAGAAGAGGGTGAAACTGAAGAATCTTCAACAACATCCTGTGAAGCTGTTAACAGGGATTACAACATTCCGTTGAGAATTGGGCTTTTGTTTGTGATCCTTGTGACCAGTGCGATTGCTGTGTATGGGCCGATGGTTGCACGAGCGTTTCTCAAAATCCCTACTACGGGTGTCATTTTCACCATCATCAAACAATTCGGGACTGGTGTTATTATATCTACGGCTTTTGTTCATCTAATGACCCATGCCAATCTCATGTGGACAAATGATTGCATTGGAGAGCTTTCGTACGAGGCTACAGGTAGTGCTATAACCATGGCCGGTCTTTTTCTGGCCTTTTTTGTCGAATACATGGGAAGCCGTCTTCTCGGTGGTTCCCACATTCACGCACATGGACATTCTGAGGACAATCCAGAGAAGCAGACTCCCAATTCTGATGAAGCGCTCGCGGCGCCACCTCATTCACATGGGCCAAATGAAGAGTGCATTGTTCAGCCCAATTCTCATGTCTCGGTCGCAGTAATGGAAGCCGGCATTGTGTTTCACTCCATCCTAATCGGTATCACATTGGTCGTGGCCGGAGACTCGTTCTTCATCACTCTGTTCGTGGTGATCCTCTTCCACCAAATGTTTGAAGGACTGGCCCTAGGTGCGCGAATCTCCACCCTTGGCGGAGGCATACTCATCAAACTGGTAATGGGTCTAATCTTCTCCCTCATCACACCAATAGGTATGGCCATTGGCACCGGAGTCCTCTCCAAATTCAACGGAAATGACCCAAGCACCCTCATCGCCCTCGGAACGCTCGACTCCTTCTCAGCAGGCGTCCTCCTCTGGACCGGCCTCGTCGAAATGTGGGCATTCGACTGGATCTACGGCTATCTCGCAAAAAGCTCTTGGCTAATCACAGCCATCGCCTTCATTTCCCTCCTAGCAGGAATGATCTTAATGAGCCTCTTAGGAAAATGGGCTTAAAAAAACTTATGAACCTTCTACCCTAATGATATCTAATTCACTCACACTCAACACTCTGCTTTACCGTTGATTTTTGCTTTCTCAGGTTTGCAGGGGGCCAGCCCCCTGCACCCCCGTGGCTCTGCGAGGCTTCAACGAATAGAAATTATAAAAGGCTACCCATAGCCTCGAGCAAAGCGATCCCTGGGGGTCTGGGGGCACGCCCCCAGAAAACTAGTTCTGGGTTAGGATTTGCAGGGGCTAGCCCCCTGCACCCCCGTGGCTCTGCGAGACTTCAACGAATAGAAGAGATAAACACTACCCATCATTTCGAGCGAAGCGAGCCCTGGGGGTCTGGGGGCTTGCCCCCAGAGAACTACTCGTGGGTTAGGTTAACAAAGTAGAACACTGCAGGACTGGGTAGTCATTCCAACACTCCCCCTACTAGCCAATGTATTGTGAACTAGCAGTTACTGAGTATCTCCTTAAGTACAGTCTATCTCAGCAATTCCTGAACAATCCTTTAGGCAACGCCGTTGTGAGAATATCGCTGAGCTGATTCCGAGTACCAATGAGTTCCACCCTAATAGGTCCATCCTTGGAGGGACTAACATCATAAAAGATGTGACTGAGAAAACTGCCTGTATCGTAATCTCACAGCGAGTTCGGTGATTTCAATAGTGGCTCATTGTCTTCAGACACATCATGATGTACCTTGAACTCAACTGCACCTCCAATTCGTGAAGGAAAAGCTTGAAGTTTTGGGAAGGTAGCCGTATTACTCAGAGCCAGTATCTCAGCATCTCGAGTAGACTTCTGCATGGTAATGGTCTGTTTCTTGCAGATGCATATGAGCGGGATTCCAGGTATGGGAACATGAAATCCTAACACCGACCAATTGTTTGGACCTGACTTGTATGAGGCATCTAGGTAACACATAACATAAAGATTTTTCTGGGAGGCTTCAACGAGTACAAAAACTAGAGCATTTACCGCATTTAATCAGTTTATTATAGAGTCGCCAGGCTCAGCCACTCGGAGTTAAACCCCTAATAAGTCACGAAGACCATCCCAGGCTGTTGTTCCAATACATAAGTTTATTTCTAATTGTTCTTTCCATTGCATGTGCTTTTGCACTTGTTTTTATCTCTTTGCTTCCACTCATCATCTCCGTTTTAGCGACTCAGTCAGACCCAGATTCAGAAGAGTCAGCCTGCTGTGACGTACCCTGAGTTGCTTCCAACTGCCTGCTACTAGACTGATTGATTTGGCGCACTTCGAGCTTCGCTATGTCATGTTTTCGTCCAGTCATGATAAACTCCGCCATTGCTTGGAGGCCTCCTTGGTATTCAATAAAATTGATAACTCAAGATTCGGGGACACCTTTAGTTTTTTCGTTCTTCCGCCTCCTTGGGACATTACTGGATAATATGTACACCCTACCCATAGCTTCGAGCAAAGCGAGCCCGGGGGGTCTGGGGGCATGCCCCCAGAAAAACACCTGGGTTAGGGTTTTGCAGGGGGCCGGCCCCCTGCACCCCCGTGGCTCTGCGAGGCTTAAACGAATAGAAACAACTGAACACTACCCAGACCTCGGCGAAGCCGACCCAGGGGGTCTGGGGGCGTGCCCCCAGAAAACACTTCTGGGTGAGTAGATCGGGACTGCCGTGAGTAATCAAAAAAGCTTCGATTGATTCATTAAGATCTAGATAGGGTTGAGGTACAACCTTCGAACCAATCCGGAGAGACAATTTCTTTGCACAGTAAAAATGATAGCCAATATCTCGCCTTAACTTAATTGAGGGGCTCGGTCGTATCCAGCGCTGCGGACCCAAGGGATCGTGCCCCAGCATCGAATCGATCCCTGGACCGGTTGTCAGGGCAACGTTCCTGAATCGATAGTTACGGGAGCGCCGCACGCGCGCGCGTACTTTGAGAATGCGTCATGCGCGTGGACGCTGCAGCATGCAGCAGAAGGTCGGGGGACACTGGATACGAGCGTCGGAAGAGCCGGGGATGGCGCTGTAAGGTTAAATTGACGACTGAGTGCTGGAGAATTGTTCCGCAGCTGGCGGATGGACAATTAGATTTAATTACCGGAACGGGTGCGGGGGTGAGGAGAGCGCGCGCGGCGCCGCACGCGTCGCTGCATTTGGGAGGAGATTAGGTAATAGTTGCCCGATCGGGCAGGCCCAAAAAAAGACATATAAACACCGGGCCCAACACCACCACCTCACCTCACCTCACTTCACGACACATCACTAGTTAGTTAGTAGGATGATGAGCACCACGACGACCAGCACCACCGCCGCCCCGCTTCACCAGCAGGAGGAGCGGTGTGTGTTTGCCCAGAACCTGGTGGCGCCCAAGCCGGTCAAGCCCCGTCGTCGGCAGCGCTCCATCATGTCCCTGGAGACGTTTCTCAAGGACCCCAGCACAGGCGCTGAGAGCTCGTCGTCTCCTACGGTCGACTCGTCTGTGGACGAGATCTTCCAGATCATGAAACAAACTAACTTTATGACTAACGAAAACTGTGCATGGGACGCCGGCGACGCCTTCCCGTCGTCCCCCGTGGTCCGTCACTCTAGAAACCCAATCATCCTCAACTCGTCCTTCCAGGAAATGGCCAACTAATAATTATTAATGTCTTAATGAACCATCAGCAACAACAACAAAACACAACGCACAAACGAAACTTACGATCATCCTCTATTTACTACACATCTCATCTCGCATCTAATGTCTAAAATACCTCAGAATATATTCTTTCATATATATATATTCCTTCTCATACAACTGTTCTATATATCTCAAACCAATAACAACTTCTGGGTTAGGTTTGCAGGGGGCCAGCCCCCTGCACCCCCGTGGCTCTGCGAGGCTCCATCGAATACTACTCAAACCTCGGCGAAGCCGACCCTGGGGGTCTGGGGGCATGCCCCCAGGAAAACTGGCTCTGCGAGGCTTCATCGAAATTTTCGAATTCGAACACTACCCATAGCCCAGAAAAACTACACTTGGGTTAGGTTTGCAGGGGGCCAGCCCCCTGCACCCCCGTGGCTCTGCGAGGCTTCATCGAATACATTTAATCAGTTTACTATAGTCGCCAGGCGCGCCCATTCGGAGTTAAACCCGGAATAAGTCACGAAGACCATGCCAGACTCTTGTTTCAATACATAAATTTATTTCTAATTGTTCTTTCCATTTCGTGTGCTTTTGCACTTGTTTGTCTCTTTGCTTCCACTCATCATCTCCGCTTTAGCGACTCAGTCAGATCCGGATTCAGAAGAATCAGCCTGCTGTGACGTAGCCTGGGTTGCTTCCAACTGCCTGCTACTAGATTGATTGATTTGGCGCACTTCGAGCTTCGCTGTGTCATGTTTTCGTCCAGTCGTGATAAACTCCGCCATTGCTTGGAGGCCTTTCTTGGTCTTCATAGAATACTACCCATAGCTTCGAGCGAAGCGAGCTCTGGGGGTCTGGGGGCTAGCCCCCAGAAACTAGTTTTGGATAAGGAATTGCATCCCTGCATCTCAGTGGTTCGTTTGGGCTCTCAGAGCTAGTGATTTTTGGTTAACCCATTAAAAGCAGGTAGCAGGATTAGTTTATCAAGCGACTACGGCCTCTAGATGGGCTTCGCCGAGTTTTGGGCTATAAATTGGTCGAAGTAGAAAAGTTAAAGTTTTAGGTTCGGTCTTAGGAACAGACACAGATAGTTAATGGTGATTGGTTTGTATATTTTGAACATAGCCCATGCAATACGTTCAAGAACTAGAATTAATATGTTTCAAGACCAAATCAGCTTTCCCGAAAGAGCAAGAATGGCGGAGCTTTGAATTCGAAGATTAAACGTACCAAAGGAGCCATATCTCCATTAAATAGTGTCTATGTGTTGCGAAGGAGCCTCAGTGAAATTAGTATAAGTAATATTTTAATGCGGCGTTATGATGGGCTGATCTCCCCAGATAACTATCACAGATATTAGGATTTGCCGAAAGCTTGGACTTGAAACCTTGCTAAGGTGAAGTCCAATGTTCAAATAAAGTTTACAGCCCCGTAGTAAGCGTTTGCTGTGTTCTTTCTTAAAACGTTCCCGAAGCAGATTTTTGAACTTCATTAGCGTCATCTGGAGGTACTCGCAGAAAAACATCTGGGTTAAGATTGCAGGGGGCCGGCCCCCTGCACCCCCGTGGCTCTGCGAGGCTTCGACGAATAGAACAGGTATACACTACCCATAGCCTCGAGCGAAGCGATCCCTGGGGTCTGGGGGGGCATGCCCCCAGAAAAACTGTACTTGGGTTAGGATTGCAGTGTCCCCGTGGCTCTGCGAGGCTTCAATGAATAGAACAAGTACACACTGCCCATAGCTTCGAGCGAAGCGAGCCCAGGGGGTCTGGGGGCGTGCCCCCAGAAAAAGCATCTAGGTTAGGATTGATGTATTATACTTTATTTCTGTTTTGATGTGAAACTCGCTGAGAGCTACAAAAAGAAACAGGCGCGTGGAGTTTCACTTTTTTTATTCTTAGAAAATACTACATCAAGGAGTAGGTCTGCTACCAAAATAGTGGTGTCGTCTATTTATGCGACTTTTCAAAAGAGAGTAATGATATGCAAGTATCTAGATTGTAGTTTTCGAACGACTTCTGACGCTGGCTGTAATTGCGTTCGCGTTCTGGATTGTCTTGAATGTATATAGCAAGCTCCGTGTAGTTGAACATGAGTATCCTCAGCTTCTCTACCAAAGATTTAATTCCGTTTCATTTTGATATGGGCAAAGTACGGATATTTTCTTCCTATTAAGCATCATTCAGTACCCTGGGAAGTTTAAGTTCCAGTAAAGACAGTAGCGTACATTTCCATGCAGTCCATGTTGAGGTATTTTTTTTTTCTAACTCCTTAATCCAAATATTATTTTTTCTGGGGCACGCCCCCAGACCCCCGTGGCTCCGCTTCGCGGAGGTCTTGGGCTGTTCGAAATAAGCTTGGTAGGTCTAGGGGTGCAGGGGGTCAGCCCCCTGCAAATCCTTGAAATTCAAAAATATCCCAAAATGTCTAAGGAGCTTAGGATCCGGCTTTCTAACCCGGATAGAACTTAGAACTTAGAACTGATTCCGATAATTTACTTAGACGGCCAGTTTGAGTCTCTAGATCATTTTTACTAACTTCACGCACTGTCCTTGTTCATACAAACCGTTCTCTAGAGCCAAATAACTTTACTGTATGATTTCGAATTGTCTGTATGTTGTTCTCTTGGAATGGAACATTGGCCTTATGTAGATATTTTATTCGCTTCCTCCTTCTAGGTTGTTCAACGAATCCACTCGAACACAAGGGGTTGGATTTGAATTGGGCTAAAATCCATTGTTAGAATCAAACTCTAACCTTTTACACCCTTTACCGTATGAAGCGAGATTTCTAGAATTCGCAGTACAATTATCGTGGTAACAGAAATCCGTTGAATATTCCGAGGTGAAGCTGCTTCCCCTATGTTGCTGCCGGCTAAAAGTTGGTAAACTGACCATTGAACAGTCATTAGCTTCATCTGGAGGTACTGCCAGAAACAGGGTTAAGATTGCAGTGGGCCATCCTCCAGCGTCCCCGTGGCTCTGCGAAGCTTCAATGAATAGAACAAGTACACACTGCCCCTAGCTTCGAGCGAAGCGAGCCCTGGGGGTCTGGGGGCGTGCCTCCAGAAAAACTATACTTGGGTTAGGTTTGCAGGGGGAAGCTCCCTGCACCCCCCTGGCTCTGCGAGGCTCCAACGAATAGAATAAATATACACTGCCCATAGCCTCGAGCGAAGCGAGACAAGGTGGTCAGGGGCCTGCCCCGAAAACTAGTTCTCAGCTAGTTGATTGTATTTTTCGCTAGACTGATTAAACTATAGCTAGCGAGAGAGCTTGAAAACATAACAAAGTACCATTAGTAGAATGAGAAACTAATTAAATTAGGCATTCTTGTGGTCCCAGAAGAACTTTAGGTACTTGGATTGGCCCTCCTTGATGCCGCATACTTCTCCGTAGCTTTGATAGTGGTCGAGGATGTAGTCTTCATATTCGTCGATGGGGCAGCTCTGGCCTGGACCAGATTGGCAGCCTTCGAGGGGCACGTATGCGTCGTTGAGGTTCACACGGACAAAAACGCCATGTCCGCAGGTCATTCGTTCCAGAGCAAGGTGGGCCAGCATAGGGATTACTTGGCCATTCTGGTAGACGTTGTTGTCGTCACGCTTGTCTGTTGGAATTCCGTCTTTGGGCACAAAGAGTCCGAGGGCTGCGAGGGTTTGGGCAATGTCGGTATCATGAGCAAAGTTGAAGTATAGTGGACCGACTTCCTCTGGTCCCTGTTTGAGAAGCTCCATTGTGGCGTTAGTGTAAACCGAGCCTGCTGCAACGCCGCCCTTTTGACCGTAGCCCCATTTGTAATACATGTTGAGGCCTGTCAGGTATGTAAATGTCTTCCACTCGTCCTCAGTGAAGATTCGGCAAAAGTCCGAATCGCCAATAGAATTGATCTCATAGGGACAGAAGAGCATGAGATTGTAAACGTCTGATTCGTTGAGTTTAGCATTGGTATATTCTTGCACACGTTTGACAATATCAGGGAAGTACTTGCTCCCAAACTCAAGCGCTTGCTTAGTGTGCGTGCCCTCTGTCTGGAATTGAGGTCCACACTGGTTCTCTGGGGTGAGAGTGTTGACTGGATCACCGTCCTCGCCCAGCAAAACCATGTTAGCAGCATTTGTCCAATTGGTTCCAAAGAAGCCCTGTGTGAAGTGGTTTGCGGTGTCATGAACTCTGTCCTGGTCGGTGGTGAAAACGTTCAACTTTCTATCGTTCTCATCCCAGAGATGGCCGTACTTTGACTGGTACTTTTTACCCAGTTCCAAAGCATCATGGTGGCCGTTGTATGGACCGGTTGAGGTTTCGTGTTCAGCATCGTCTTCAGTCATGAAGATGGAGTAATTACTCAAAAAGGCCATTGGACCCTTCAATCCGCCTGCCTCTTGCACCTTTTCAAGGGTCTTGACCATGCCCTTGTACTCGGTCTCCTGGGCATAACGCTCACCATGGCGACACAGGAGAACAACTTGATCAACTTCACATGTCTCTGGTACATTAGGATATACCCCTAGGTCAGACATTTGGGTGTATGGGCCAAGGTTACCAAGATGCTTAAAGTTGGGCAGGTCCCCTGCTCCAACTGCTAGTCCCATGGACGCAGCAGCTACAAATGCTGTATTCAATCCAACCATCTCTATTCTTTCTAATCAGCTTGTTGATCGAGAAGATAGGCAAATCTAACCCTTTTTATAGTACACCAATTTCCCCGCCCTGCACCCCCATTCATTTCACCCCGGAGGTGACATCAATTTGTCCCAGACAAGTAACGATCGACCGCAGCCGTGCGTCAAAATTGTCTCAAACCTCAATCCGACAAACAGACACAACCCCTCACCACCAACAAACACAATTGTCTATTGTCCTTTTACATTGTCACTTACGGGGATTTTGTTTTAAACAAGTCGTTTTCGTTCCTTTGGTATAGGCCTTTCCCCGCCGGCGCCGGTGCCGAGATCACCGTTGGTCAAAGCTTAGTATGCTACGTGAGACATACATGTGGGGAAAGAGGGGTTGGTGCAGGATGCAGTACCAAAGGTAATCATCGGTTTCCTTTTGGGATACGTCCTTAGACCCTCAGGGTCTGGTGAGTAGATATTGTGGCCAATTGGGGTTTTGAACTAGTGACAATGATTTTAATGTTAGCTACATGACGTGAATCAAATGTTTCGCCCTACTGGGACCAATACACGGCTAATTAAAACGCGGAGATTAAACTTTATACACATTGTTGGACGATAGGATGTATTCTCAGAAGCTGCTAAAGTATTTCTGGGGCCAGCCCCAGACCCCGTGGCTCCGCTTCGCGGAGATAGAGGTCAAGTGTACTATCTGTCAACGTGCTGAAGCCAGCACGACTAGGATCTTGTTTCTTTTTAAAAGAGTAACTCAATTAAACATTCAATGTGTTGAATTCCTACAAGGATAAGGTCTTTGTCGTCTCTTTTTTTTTTTTTTTTTTTTTTTGTAAAGCCGTATATTTTCTGGAACCAGCCCAAGAATTCGGGCCCCACAGCTCCGCAATGCGGAGATAGAGGTCAACTATGCGATAAACTCAATGGATCCCAGCCGGATTAAAGCGTTTTGCCAAAGAGCAGAACAGTACAGCTCATGCATACCTTAGGCACGTGGAGATTGAGGAATATAAACTCGCACAGGGTTAAAGTTTTGGGTTAGTTTTTCACAGAAGACATACTTTGGCTCGGACCTCGGATAAGAGATTTGGCAAAAAGAAAGTAGAGTATTATGTGAAATGAAAGGAAATTACAGTGACTAGAAAATCCCTTCCGAAATAGGAAGGCGCTCTTGTGACACATAGATTGACTCTTGCTGCGGAAAGATCCGAAGATTCTTGGCTCCAGATAAGCTTTAAAATGAGTGTGTGGTGCTTTCAAAGACGGTTCCGCAACTGCTTCAATTCAGATACAAATAAACTACGGCGCAAAGTTTGTGGTGCCTGTGTCGTGCAATAGAGAACACCGTCCTCCTCCGACATACCTGCCTTCAATGCACGTATTCCATCGGACTACGACGGAGTAAGGGATCGTCCTAACTCCTAACATATTCAGCAATACAGCCGTTGACACAAAATTCATGTTTACTTGCTGTATTCGTTCGCTATCAATGACTTCTTAACACCCTTGTACTAGTCTATCCCCACATCAATTGTCTTAGTGTCGAATCCTAACCTAGGACAAATTTGTGCCCCCCAGACCCCCTGAGCTTTCTCCGCTCGAGGTTATGGGTAGTGTACACCTGTTCCATTCGTTGAAGTCTGGCAGCCCTCTGCAATTCCTGACCCAAATGTGGTTTTCTAGGAGCCAACCCCTAGACCCCCAGGGCTCGCTTCGCTCGAAGCTATGGGTTAGTGTTTATGAAGCCTCGTAGAGCCACGGGGGTGCAGGGGGCTGGTCCCCTGCAAATCCTAACCCAGAAGTGTTTTCTGGGGGCACGCCCCAGACCCCCAGGGTCGGCTTCGCCGAGCTTTGGGTAGTGTTCGATGAAGCCTCGCAGAGCCACGGGGGTGCAGGGGGCTAGCCCCCTGCAATCCTAACCCAGTATCAGTTTCTAGGAAGTAGAATAGCATTTCCCAAGTATCATATTCTGAGAAGTAACTTGATCAATTGGTTCTATAGGCCAGTAATTCGTATATTGATGTTCTATTATCCCTTTTTCTTTTTCCACAAAGCGGAACAGCCGCCTGTGTTTCTTTTCGGGGAAAAAAGAAAGCTCCATGTGTCGTATCAGCCGTTGCGGACTAACACCGACCGGTGTCGGGCCGAAAGCGGGCCGGGATGGAAATGGTTGGGAGGTTGACACGAAGTGCTTATCTATCACAAAAAATGGTAAGCTGTTGATCGATATGGGAAATATGGCATATATATACTGACCGATATAGTCGTCATCGTTATATACGTTCTCTGCAGATGCAAAGGCCGAGCTGAAAAAGTTCCGTTTTTCGAGTGCTCGAGCCAGCACAATGCAGGCGTTGCTTGTGAAGATCACCCCCGACAGTCAGACAATTGTTGTCGACGACACTGATCCAAAGCCACTGACTTCCATTGAAGAGCTCACGGAAGAACTGCCTGATAACATACCTCGTTTCGTCCTTTTATCTTATCCAATTGAGCTGTCGGATGGCCGTAAAAAATACCCCTACGTCCTGCTCTATTATAGACCTGCCACCAGCGGCCAAACCAACAACATGGCCTATGCCGGTGCAGTCGAGCTAGTCCGAAATGAGGCAGGTGTGAACAAGGTCATTGAAATCGAAGACCCTGAGGATCTCGAAGAAATCGAAGAAAAAATCAGAGATTAAGAAACTGTATTATAGATCCCCGATATAGCGTATCCCGTCTATCTTTCTATTCCAAGTCTGTTGACAACTGATTTCTGGTACTCCCCCAGACCATCCCCTGTGTCCGCTTCGCCAACGTTGAATTTGAAACTATTTCTCCTGGGGAAATAAGCAACAATGACGGTTTCACGGCTTAGCTGAAGCTGAATCCATTAATATTCGACCAATTGTGGCCTCTTGGGTCGACTTCGTCGTATCTTGGCTATGATTCATCTTCTTTGAAGCAGAACTTGTTTGCTGGAAAAGAAATTACGGTGTAGATTTACTGGGGGCATGCCCCCAGACCCCCAGGGTCGGCTTCGCCGAGTTTTGGGTATGGTTTTGTCTTCTGCGAAGCAGAACTAATGCTTTTGCTTCTTTTCTGGAAAAGAAGAAACCGACACGATGTGTAGTTTTACGGGGGGCACGCCCCCAGACCCCCAGGGTCGGCTTCGCGAGTTGTGGGTCAATGAACTTCTGCGAAGCAGAACTAATGCTTTTGCTTCTTTTTTGGAAAAGAACAAAACGACGCGATGTGTAGTTTTACTGGGGACACACCCCCAGACACCCTGGGTCGGCTTCGCCGAGGTTTTGGGTTAATGAACCTCCTGCGAGGCAGAACTAACGCTTTTGCTTCTTTTCTGGAAAAGAGGAAAACGGCATGATGTGCAGTTTTACTGGGGGCACGCCCCCAGACCCCCTGGGTCGGCTTCGCCGAGTTTTGGGTATGATGTTGTCCTCTGCGAAGCAGAACTAACGCTTTTGCTTCTTTCTGGAAAAGAAGAAAAATGGCATGATGCGTAGTTTTACTGGGCTTGCCCCTAGACCCTCAGGATCGGCTTCGCCAAGGTTTTGGGTCAATAAACCTTCTGTGAAGCAGACTAACGCTTTTGCTTCTATTCCGGAAAAGAAGGAAAACGACATGATGAGTAGTCTCATTGGAGGCTGGAAAAGAAGCAAAAGCGTTAGTGAAAACTGGGCATAGCCCATCTCTCGGCGAAGCCGACCCAGGGGGTCTGGGGGCGTGCCCCCAGTAATAATTTTGGAGATCTCCGCGGGGGTCTGGGGGGTGTGAATGGGTTTGGGTTAGCGGTAGGGTTAGGTTTGAGGGTTTGTTTTTGTGACTGTTTTTTAGATTTTGGGACTGAGTGTACGGGGTGTAGACGTGGGACTGGGACTGGGAGGAGGTGACAAGAACAAAATTTCAGAGAAGGAGAGTGGGACTATCGACATCGACACCAGTTAACGACAAAAATGGCTAGACTTCACTCCAAAGGAAAGGGTATCTCCTCTTCGGCTATCCCATACTCCCGTAACCCTCCTGCCTGGCAGAAGATGACTGCCGACTCTGTTGTCGAGCAGATCATCAAGCTTGCCAGAAAGGGTTACACCCCATCCCAGATCGGTGTCATCCTTAGAGACTCCCACGGTGTCCCACAGGTCACCGTCACCACTGGTAACAAGATCCTCCGTATCTTGAAGTCTAACGGTAAGTACCATGTTTGCTAACTACTAATTAGGGAATGCGTCGCCGAACATTTGAGCTTGTATTGCGTCCCCCGAGGGGGTGATGCTCTGCGGGGGATGTATACATATCGTGTTCGCAATGTACCTCTGATTGGTGTTATTTTCTTGAGAAATAATTGCTGACAGAGTGGCTATTTAGGTCTCGCCCCAGAGCTCCCAGAGGATCTCTACCACTTGATCAAGAAGGCTGTCAACGTCCGAAAGCACCTTGAGAGAAACAGAAAGGACAAGGACTCCAAGTTCAGACTCATTTTGATCGAGTCCCGTATCCACCGTCTCTCCCGATACTACAAGACCACCGGTGTCCTTCCACCAAACTGGAAGTACGAGTCTTCTACCGCCTCCGCCTTGGTCGCCTAAAAAAACTAAATGTATTATTTGTCTTGTCAAATATAATTTCTCTTATGCCCTTAATGATAACATCTTCTCGTATCTGACATAACTTCGCCCGACAGAGCTCTTGAATCCTCTGATCACACTTCCTTCGTAAGCTTCGCCCTGGCTTAGCCGTTGTGTTGGTGCTACACTACAATAGTAATAGAAAACCTTTTGGGGGCCAGCCCCCAAACCCCCTGTGTCGGCTTCGCCGAGGTTTGGGGCAACGGCCGGTGCAAGTAGTTGTAGGCTGCTTGTCATAAAACTGCTGATGGTCTGTGGGTCGCACTGTTTGAGGCCTATGATCTGAATATTTTCTATCGCGCACATGTCATTGTTTTTTTGTTCTTTTGCGAAAGAAAGATTAAGACACCAATTAGTTCCGTAACTGTATCCTATGTACTGCTAGTATCGAGGTCTAGCTTTGGCTCTTCAAAGAACTGCATGGAGTGTCCGGCCGTCTAATTAATTGTCGCTAAATTTCACTGTGAGGTCATGCACAGTTAGTACGTATATATATACATGAATGCAATTGCAATATTCAATTAATATTGGTACGTTGCCAATTAATGGTTAACGTTTAATTTGACTATGTTATAGCTGCAGTGCTATATATATACACGTATATATAGATCGAGCTCGAGCCTGCATATACCTTGCAAATTGCAATTGCATGCATGTTGGCGCCTTCCAGCTAGCTTAATTGTACGTTATAATTATAACAGTACTTTATTATTAATACTCGATCATATACTTATAAATATATGTTCTTACCTCCCACCATGGCCAACATGCATGGCCGAACTTTCCGTTCTAGGTAAAATCCTGACTACCCGGCCCTTTCTGTTCCGGTATCGGATTTAAATTATACCATATTTTAAAAACTCCATGCACTATATATTGCACCCGGGCCGTTAATTACAGGCATGACAGACTACTCGATCCATCCATCTTTCCCTAGCTACATAGTTCAAGTGATATAATATGCATAGCTCATTCGGGTCGGGCATGTCTTAATTGGTACCTTTTACACTCGAGAGGTTGAAAAAATAAACCTAACCAAAGTGTATATTTTTCCTGGGGGCAGCTCCCCAGACCCCCAGTTCCTGCTTCGCTCGAAGCTATGGGTTAGTGTTCTATGAAACCTCGCAGAGCCATGGGGGTGCAGGGGGCTGGCCCCCTGCAAACCTAACCCAGAAGTGGTTTTTGGTTGGAGTCGTATTCTAGAACAGTTGTATGAGAAAGAATATATAATTTTTCTATCCATTAAAACCTCGCAGGGCCAGGGATCAGATGCAAGGGACTGGCTCCTTCAAGTCCGAAACCAGAAGCGTCTTTCGACTGTCTAATGGTCGATTAGCTTCAGTCATGAATCCACTGTCTATTAAATTAGTTATCGTTATATCGTCTATAGTCCAATGTTTTCAGATATTTAAAGAAATTCATCGCCGTAAGCTCGTAGGGCCACTTTTTTGGTTCTCACATCACGTGCACTTAGATCCGATCTAAAAGAAAGTTGCCTGGCCAGAACAATCTTCCGCGAAGCGGAACAACCTTTTTGCTTCTTCTTCTGGAAAAAGAAGAATATCATCCGGTCTTAAGAAGAACAATTCGGGGTGCATATATTAGTACTAGTGTTCAATATAGTTGTTGGAGATATACGCGTTGAACGCGCGCCTGATGTCGACGCGGGACATCATTAATTAATTAAGGCATATTTTATTTATTGTTTAAACCAACGAGCAGTATCAGATGGTGAGTACAATGGATAGAATCAGGTGTGGATAAAATGAAATATTAATTGGTTTGGATCAGCCACCTAAAAATCAGGCGTCGATTCCCCTGACAGTCAAGTTGAAATGTGGGAAGGTTACAGTGCTATTGCTGGCCAAAGCTAGCTCGACAGTGCCACAACTACGCACTGATTTGACAAAGTCGTTGAACGATTCTAATGTTCTGAATATTAAAGATGATCTTGCTGAAGATGACGATGATATACCTATTCCAAAGCCATCTTTTGGTGAAATAGAGGAGGAGTCAAAGGAAGAAAAGAAGCCCAACGCAATAATTGACGAAGCCGATGTCAGAATCGGCTTTCCAATGGACAAGGGCAATCTTTCGAGAGGTTTCAAAGATATAACTGAGGAATCCGGCACGTTGGATTCTGTCGGTATCAAAGAAGGCTCTATAGTAGCATTCGCTCTTAACGGAGAACCCTTTGAAGTACAACTGCCAGATTATAACGACGAAGACTAATAAACCTACTCTCTATTAATTTGATTCAGCTACAGTCTCTCCGTAGTGTGGGATATTTTTAAAAAAAGAATTGCGGATCCCCACTGCAGACGCTGCCCTCCACACACCCACTCCTCCAGGAGCAGATATACTAGAGTCCCCTTGGTTGCATACTTCCTTCTTTTTCCAGAAAACGGAGCAAAATGCGTATCTCTGCTTCGTCACAGATTTAATCCACCAGGAGAGGACATTCAAACGAGTTGTCGTCGTATTTTTCTGGGGGCCTTGCCCCCAGACCCCCTGGGTCGGCTTCACCGAAGATTGGGCTCCAGATCCTTCTGCGAAGCTGAAACCGCTTTTGCTTCTTATGCGCCAGAAAATGCACTTTTCTGTGGGTCTGGGGGCATGACCCCAGAAAACAACTACTGGGTTAGGTTTGCAGGGGGCCATCCCCTGCACCCCGTGGCTCTGCGAGGCTTCAACTAATAGAATGAAAGTACTACTGCCCATAACTCGAGCGAAGCGAGCCCTGGGGGTCTGGGGGCGTGCCCCCAGAAAACCACACCTGGGTTAGGTTTGCAGGGGGCGAACCCCTTGCACCCCATGGCTCTGCGAAGTTTCAATAAATAGAAAGATGGAACAGTACCCATAACCTCGAGCGAAGTGAGCTCTGGGGGCGTGGGCCCAGACATTCTACGCCACGATGGTGCCGTGGTCTGGGGATGTGAGACACAGGCGCGCGCCGCGCGAAGGATGGTAGAGAAAATGGGACAGAGGGTTCAGTGATGGGATATGATAGATGAATCATTTCCGGGAGTTGGAAAGTCATCGACGGCCTGTTTTACAGCTTTTTCGGCGGCTGTTGCGACATGGAGGTCAATTTGAGGGTGCGCGGCCGGTGATTACAGGCGAGTTTAAAAAATGGAAGGGATTGATGTCTTCGTACAAGGCTCGCGAACGCATTTTGGATGCGTATCATTGGGAGGACGTGCTTCGCCGGGCAATTATAGACGACGAGCCTGCACTCTTAAAGGACATTGAAGAGAGAATACATGCATACGAGGAGGAAGTGAAAAGACGACCGGGTGTAAAAAGTAAACCTGTTCACCGAAATCAGCGACATAAGGGTCCTCAGGACCCACTGCAAAATTATAATAAACCCCCAGAGGGAGTGCAATTGCGTATGCTGCAGGAGGACAACAAAAGACTGACCTATAAAAGACGCGTGTTGCGCAATTTCCCTGATAGGCTCTCAAAAAAGGTCGAGTTGGACGAATTGTACATGGATATCTTCCTGATTCCTGAATATCGGCGTCAGCGAGAAATGAGTATTATGAATACCAGACGAATGCGAGAAATGGCAAAGCCGCCAGCATCACGCATTACTCACGTTACCACGCCCATTGGACCTTTCTCATTGCTTCAGGTAAGTGGCTATAAACAAAGTCCAATCCTGGGCATGCAAGTGCGAAAGGCCCTGTCAGATAAACGACAACAAAAGATTGCCAAATTGGAGGAATATCTGAAATACGCCAAACAGCAAGCAGTGTGGGAAAAGGAGATTGAAAAAAGCCGCAAACACTTGGAAACCCTGACTAAGCAATGGTGCGAACCAATTGAAGATGCCATAGCGAGAATGAAACGCGGCCTTGAACGCGATCGCAACCGCTACTTGACCTATCGCAAAGTTTTGATCCGTCGAAAGCAAATGCTCCAACCAATTTTAGCCAAACGACATGAAAACAAAATCAAGCAATGGCAAAACTATAACCCACCTCCTCTCCATCCGCTCAGCAAACGTTACAAATGATTTTGTCGTTATACCTGCGGCACGCCCCCAGACTCTCAGCGCTCTCTTCGCTCGGGTAGTATTCGATGAAGCCACGCAGAGCCACGGGGGTGCAGGGGGCCAAGTGTAGTGTTTCTGGGGGCACGCCCCCAGACCCCCAGGGCTCGCTTCGCTCGAGGTTATGGGTAGTGTTCTTTTCGTTCTATTCGTTGAAGCCTCGCGGGGCTACGGGAGTGCAGGGGGCTGCCTGCCCCCTGCAAACTTAACCCCAGTTTAGTTTTCTGGGGGCTAGCTCCCAGACCCCCAGGGCTCGCTTTGCTCGAGGTTATTGGTAGTGTTCTTTACTTTCTATTCGTTGAAGCCTCGCAGAGCTACGGGGGTGCAGGGGGCTGGCCCCCTGCAATCCTAACCCAAGCGTGGTGTTCTGGTGTACGCCCCCAGACTCCTGGGTCGGTTTCACCGAGGTTTGAGGTATGTGATCTGGTGTCAATATATAGAAGAGAGAATTGTGTTGGTAAGTTTTAGGACGTTGATCCTGGTTTTGAGAGAAGAAAATAGAAGGTTCTTGTATATAACCAACATTAACTTCAATACTTTCTCCAATATACGATCTGACTGTCGAACGTTTTATATTCTGTTTAAATGGATTCGTCAGTAAGGATATATGCGTCGTATTTGACATTTGAAGCAATAGCACAAAACTCCACCAGGCCGATTAGAGTTCGTTTTCTAATGACTACTCATCCTCAATCTTGAGATTGACAAGTGCATTTCTTTTAGAATAATCACATCCTTCCTACTTTCAGCCTCACAGAGCCACTGTTATTGCTTTTTTTAAAAAGAAAGAATACACCTCCCACAGTTTAACTCTGCTTTTGGTTCTTTTTGAAAAGAGCAAATGCATCTTCCATGGCTCAAGCCACTGTTTTGGTTCTTTTTAAAAAAAAACAAACTCACATCCATATTTTAAGCCCCGCACAGACACTGCTTAAAGAGAAATTACATCTTCCATAGGTCAAACCTCGCAGAGCCACTACTTTTGGTCCTTTTTTGAAAAAAGAGCAAACACACCTCCCATAGTTTGAGCCTCGCAGAGCCACTGTTTTGGTCTTTTTTTGGCACGAGCAAATGCATATTCCATATTTTGAGCCTCGCAGAGCCACTCTTTTTCGTTCCTTTTTAAAAAGAACAATCACCCCTCCCGTAGTCCAAGCCAGAGCTGGTGTTCTGGTACTGGTAGATCACGCCTGGCATTTAAAGAACAGAACGAGCTGGTTGGTTCTACTTTATTCTGTGGATAGAGTTATATCCTTCGATTGTGTTTTCAGCTCCGTCGATTTGCATGTCTGAAGGCTGTTGAGCTTGTCTTTCAACGAGGTGGACGTTGTCCATGTCTTCAGTAAGGCCACTGAGGAGGTTTTCTACATTTTGCTGCTGTGTTTCTTCATCTTCGTGGACATTGAGCTTCTTAAACTCTTCAATCACCTGGCGCATGGACTTGTTCTCGTTTTCCGAGATAGCTTGCACCTCCTCCAACAGTGCCACCTGGGTTTCGTACTCCATCGACCCATAGGGAAGATATGTGATATCCTTTCTTGCAAAGAGCGGCTGCACGGAGAGCTGTCCCTGATAAAAGGTGGATGCCTGATAGTGCTCCCTTGAGCAAAATTTGGACAAGTAGGTACCTGGAAGAATCATTGTCGGCCTCCTGTAGTTGATCTGATGCTCCTTGCGAATCCCCTTGGGGTCATTGTTGCACAGAGGATAGCCACATAGATGCAGAATGTTCCGCTCCAACACAATCTCTCCATAATCCTCCGGACACATGAATCGAGACGCAAATTTGAGCATGTCCGGCTCTACGCCATCAGTCATGAACTCTACCAACGCCAATGACAACTGTGACCCCTCCCGTGGCGTAAGCTGTCCAGGCCTATTCATTGGCTCCAGAATCTTCAAAAATTCCGCCAATGTGCGCCGCTTCTCATGCTGATTCCGTTCATTCATTGCTATATATACATCCGTTGATGTCATCAGTCGCTTCCTCCCGCCATCTCCCCCTTCCTGCGGCTCATGCGGCTCATTGTTTTTGAACCACCCCCGGACCCCTCTGAAGCGGAGAAACCACCACTGCAAGCTCTTTAAGCCCATATTCTTCTTTTTCCAGAAAAAAAAAAAAGCAAAAAGCGTTGCTCTGCGAGACTCAATTTGGTCAGTTTCGCAGATCGTCATCGACACCCCCATCTGAAAAGCTCGAGAGGTTTTAGTATATACGGACTTTTTTCTACGAGGACTACGGGTTCATTGGTGTGTTCTTTGAGAATTACTTACTTTTTTCTATACAAAAGCAAAAACCATTAGTTCTGCGAGGTTTCAACGATAGGAAGAGGTACCACTACTCATAGTTCGAGCGAAGCGAGCCCTGGGGGTCTGGGGGCGTGCCCCCAGTAAAAATCACACCTGGGTTAGGATTGCAGGGGGCCAGCCCCCTGCACCCCCGTGGCTTTGCGAGGCTTCATCGAATACATACCCAAAACCTCGCGAAGCGAGCCCAGGGGGTCTGGGGGCGTGCCCCCAGAAAACCACACTTGGGTTAGGGCTAAGTTAACAATTATCTACAATAATTAGTGTTAAATATGTACATGCAAACTATAAGTAAAGATATAGTTAATAGCCCTGTTTGGACTAGTCATAGCCTACGTTTATTACTAGACCGTGCACGTGTTTTTGAAGAACTAATTAAATATATGTCCGTCACAAAGCATTATCTCTGCGAGATTTCATAGGACTGATAGTTTGTTTTTCACACCAACGTAGTTCTCCAACCTCGTTGGTTTCAGAATCTGTTGGACAGTCAAGACCAGCAACTACTTACACTGCCCGACAATCTTCCGCGAAGCGGAACCACGGGGTCTGGGGCTGGCCCCAGAAAACAGGCCAATGACTGTGTGATATACTTAGCGGAGGACTAATACTTTAATTCAACTTCAGAATGTAACCCGAGTTAACGTAATTATTGAAATTTACTGCATGCATATATATAGTTGTGCTTCGCGGAAGTATAATATAAAGCGAATGTCCCAACGGAACATCGAGTGCAGCAAATCACTATGGGAGAAGGAGAGATACTAATCCTGCCAGCAGTTTCGTCTGGAAACATTGCCCAGTTGGCAACAGACCTGTTTATCCATACCTTGAAAGCTCAGTATGTTGAGAGTCTGGATGATCGATATTTATATCCGTTTGTTGGGCCTCAGGACCGGGTTGAAGGTGAGACACCTCGGGAGGCAATTTCTACACCGGCAGACGTGTATAAAGCACCTGGATATACAATCGTCCAGCTGAGATCGCCTACAATCCCTGGGTTTCGCCAGCGATTTGTTAGTGAGACGCTGTTGCCGTTCATAGAAGCCAACAAATTCAAGCAGGTGGTGATTCTGGGATCCAGCAACGCAGCGTTAAGACCACAGCATCCTGGTCAGGCGCCAGTTCAGCTGTTTTCCGAATCATTGGCTGATCAGCTTTCTGGGCTGTCGCTCAATTCTGAATCGCCCGTGCACCCCACACCGAAGGAGCTGCCTGAATCCGGCATCGTCCTGGATATTCTAAAAAACATCTCATCGTCCCTGGCCATAGTCGCATTTGCATATGAAGGTGACAACTTCGGCGATGCAGAGAACCTTGCAACACAGGCAGCCCAGGTCCTGAACCTCCCGCCACAGACTTGGGTCCGCCCAATATCATGGAAACGAGCGTATGGTAAAGACGTCCCTCTCGGTATCGAAGAAGGACTTTATTCTTAATGTTATAATTGCATGGTTAATACTAACCTCCATTTCTCATTTCTTTATCCACGAAGATTCTACCAATAACCATACTTGGGTTAGGTTTGCAGGGGGCCAGCCCCCTGCACCCCCGTGGCTCTGCGAGGCTTCATCGAATACACACCCAAAACCTCGCGAAGCGAGCTCCGGGGGTCTGGGGGCGTGCCCCCAGGAAAACAGTGGGGTTAGGGTTTTGCAGGGGGCAAGCCCCCTGCACCCCCGTGGCTCTGCGATGCTTCATCGAATACATACCCAAAACCTCGCGAAGCGAGCCCTGGGGGTCTGGGGGCGTGCTCCCAGAAAAACCACACTTAGGTTAGGGCTAAGTTATCTACAATAATTAGTGTTAAATATGTACAAGTGGGTATATACTAAGCGTCGATAATTGATACGGGGTAATCGCCCTTGCGGTTAGCCTTTTGACCGTATGTTGGGTCTGCATCGTAGTGGGCGTAGTCGGCCGTACGTTTTGAGGGGTCGACAGCTAGGCGATCAAGCATTTTGGTGGAAATGTCAGGAATGAATGGTTGGAGGATAATGCTGGACACACGGGCGACTTCTGCCGCATCTTTGATGATAGCATCTGGTTCCTGGGTGGTTTGTTTGTAGGTCCACGGGGCTCCTTCCTGCAAATAGCGGTTTGCCGTAGAAATGAGGTTCCATACTTCGCCGAGAGCTCGGGCAGTTTGGTATTCATCCATGTGTGTTTGCACACGGGCCAATAGCGTATTTGTGTCTTCTCTGAGGACGGTGTGAAGGTCGTGAATCTCCTGAGGCATGCTGTCAAATACGGATGGGTCGGATGATCCCAGTGCACGAGGGATGTTGAACTTGTGGCCACAAACACGCATCACGAGGTTGCCGTATTTGTTCACCAGCTCGGAGTTGTGTCGTGCAAGTATTCTGGAGTTGGAGTACACCGTGTCATGATCAATGTACCCGTCATTGGCCAGAAAGAACTTGACACTGTCGGCTCCAAACATCTCCATCGTGTATATCGGGTCCACCACGTTTCCCGACGATTTGGACATTTTGCTGCCGTCCATCGTCCAATGCGCATGCACCACGAGCTGTTTCGGCAACGGCAGACCCGCTGCAAGCAGGAAAGCTGGCCAGTACACCGCGTGGAACCGAACAATGTCCTTTCCAATCACGTGAATGTCGGCTGGCCACGGCGAGTCCTCAAACTCTTGCACACTCTTCCACGGAAACCCTGCAGCCGCAAGATAATTGATCAACGCGTCGAACCAGACATACATCACCTGCGATTCGTCCTTCGGCACACGGATACCCCAGGAATTGCGAGAAACCGGCCGTGAAATGGACAAATCGTCTAATCCAAGAGCCACCTCCCGCTCTACATCCCGCCACCGCGTGTGCGGCGCGATCCAATTGGGATTTTCCTGAAGGTGCCGCAAGAGAGGCTTTTGAACTTTGGACAGAGCGAAAAAATAGTTCTCCTCAGCAGTCCATTCTACAATTTTGCCCGTCTCCTTCGAAACCATTGCTCCATCATCCTGTCGCCGGGTAACCTGGTTTTCCGGATAAAACGTCTCATCCGACACACAGTACCACCCGGAATGCCGACCCTTATATATATACCCCTTTTCCTCCAATATACTCCACAACGCCTTAGCTGCCACAACGTTGTCCTCATCCGTCGTTCTAATAAACCGATTATGTGATATTCGTGCGGCTGATGCTAATTCCTTAAAAGACTGAGAGGCGAGGTCCACAAACTCGCGTGGCTCCTTCCCCGCACGCTCTGCAGCTTGCTGGACCTTCAAACCGTGCTCATCCGTCCCTGTAGTGAAAAATGTCGGATGATTTTGCCGAATGAACGAGTTCCATCGGGTCAAAACATCCGCCAGCACCATCGAGTGAAGATGTCCAATATGCGGCGCCGCATTGACATAGAATATCGGCGTAGTTGTATAAAACGGCTTCTGAGGCCTCGACAACGCCTCCTTTCCCGGAATATACACCGACGACGTCGAAATCCAACGTCGTCCTAAAATACTCCTCCTCCACATCCTCGACTATTTTCCCGTTTTCCAAACCCAACTATAACACTTAACTTAATCCCTTACGCGTGTTGCGCGTATCTCCGACGTTATTTCCGCTTTCGAAAACCCTAACCCAGGTGATTTCTGGGGGCACGCCCCCAGACCCCCAGGGCTCGCGTCGCTCGAGGCTATGGGTAGTGTATATTTGTTCTATCCGTTGAAGCCTCGCAGAGCCATGGGGGTGCAGGGGGCTGGCCCCTTGCGAAACCCTAACCCAAGCGTTTTCCTGGGGGCACGCCTCCAGACCCCCAGGGCTCGCTTCGCTCGAGTTATGGGTAGTGTTTTTAACCTGGTCTTCGGGACTTATTCCGGGTCTAACTCCGAGAGGGAGCACCTGGAGATCCTATAATAAACTGATTAAATGACTGGGTAGTGTTTTGTTCTTTCTATTCGTTGAAGCCTCGCAGAGCCACGGGGGTGCAGGGGGCTGGCCCCCTGCAAACCTAACCCACGTGTGGATTTCTGGGGGCCAGCCCCCAGACTCCCTGGGCTCGCTTCGCTCGAGGCTATGGATAGTGTTTTCTTCTTTCTATTCGTTGAAGCCTCGCAGAGCCCCGGGGGTGCAGGGGGCCAGCCCCCTGCAAGCCTAACCCAAGTGGGGTTTTCTGGGGCGCACTCAGGAACGCT
The DNA here is from genome assembly GCA_030573635.1 of Blastobotrys ciferrii. NCBI lineage: Eukaryota > Fungi > Ascomycota > Dipodascomycetes > Dipodascales > Trichomonascaceae > Blastobotrys > Blastobotrys ciferrii. The sequence goes on along the minus strand of JAJMDO010000060.1, from coordinate 13,117 downwards.
GGGTCAAAATCTTCGCAGAGTTGTTGGTGTGTTCCTTGAAGTAGTTGAAAATGGATGAGAAGTTAGAGGTAGATCAAACGGCGGTTACTATCCGCATCATGGCTTCTGATTCCTAAAATTATGTCAGAGCTCCAATTAGATGGCTCCAGGTTTAGTTGAAATTTTGTAAGCAAGTATCATTTAGTGTCAGCAGTCTTATTATCGTGATCGTAGCTACTGGGTAATTGTACTGTTGGATTGGAGTTTGCCTCGCAATTCTCATATCCGATGATCTTGACTCCTCCTTCAGTCGGCTTTCATGATATCATATTCACCTCTTCATCATTGTATCACTCTTTCATTATGGTTATTTATTTCTATTTGGGTATTATTACTGTTGCCACTACAACTTGTTATAAATATCATCGCTCTTTGTACATTTGTTCTCATTTTCAAATTGCTTCTAGCTTAATCCTTTAGCGTCTTTGGGCACTCTCCCAAACTTACGGATATCACAGAGGGTTCTAGCCCCCTGCACCCCCGTTTCTCTGCGAGGCTTCAGCAAATAGAAAGAATTGAACATAAGCCGTAATTTCGAGCGAAGCGAGCCCTGGGGGTCTGGGGGCGTGCCTCCAGGAAACCAGTTGTGGGCTAGGTTTGCAGGGTGGCAGCCTTTCTTTTTATCACTCCAATACGCATACATGTTCCAAGAACTAATGTATCGTGCAGTTCCTATACCTAATTATGTACCGGATTTTCTATACTAGTTACTAGTACACCGGCTGTAGTGGCTTCCCTAATTCCATTTTTGATGAGAATTTCTCATCTTTCATAGCCAACAGCATGCCAATCAGTTTCCACGGAAGAGAACCTTATTTTAAGAATATGTTAGACTGGCCATAATATACCTGCAAAGCTATAGCAACGCTTTTTACTACTTTTTTATCTTCGACCCTTCAATAAATAGAAATAAAATAGTGGGTAGGCCCCTAATCTCGAGCGAAGCGAGCCCATGTCCCACAAAACACCATTTCTGGATTAGTATTTCCAAGGCCACCACCTGCATCCCTGCGATTCTCTGAGACTTCAACGAATAGACCATGATCCATAGCTTCGAGCGAAGCGAGCCCTGGGTTCTGGGAGACTCACCTGGACCAGGTTTGCAGGGGGCCAGCCCCCTGCACCCCCGTGGCTCTGCGAGGCTTCAACGAATAGACCATGACCCATAGCTTCAATCGGAGGAACCTTGGGGGTCTGGGGGAGTGCCACGGCTTCTAGGTTATGATTTTGATGTGCTGCGAGGCATCAATGAATAGAAAGAACAGAACATTGCCCATAGCCTCGAGCGAAGCGAGCCCTGGGGGTCTGGGGGCGTGCCCCCAGAAAAACCACACCTTGGTTAGGTTTGCAGAGGGCCAGCCCTCTGCACCTCCGTGGCTCTGCGAGGCTTCATAGAGCAGTAGCCCATAGCTTCGAGCGAAGCGAGCCCTGGGGGTCTGGGGGCGTGCCCCCAGAAAAACTGGGTTAGGGGTCGAAAACGAAATGAAGATTTTATTCTTGCATACATGAGTGACAGCAGATTGACGTTTAATTGAATCCATTGTTCGCCGTCATATGAACGGCGTTGGAGCAGGGGTGCTGGGGGGTAAAGATTTATCCACGGGTCCAGGAACGCCTCGATCGGTTTGTGTGAGTCGTACGGAAAACGAGATTGCGAAAATAAGTCAGACAGCATCCGGGAGATCCGGATAGAGATGGATGGAGTGATCAGCACCCCAGACGGACATTGTGCTAATTTCCACCCCCTGTCAAGGCATGGGTTCGAAAGCGAGGATCGGCGCCGTGCATATCGATCCGACCGATCCCCGAGATCCCAGATAATATCGATCCAGATCTCGTACAGCAACAGCAGGCCTTCATTCACGCCTAGTTCGTGCATCTCACTGCATTTGGTTTCCGCAGACGAAGCAGGCCAATGGGCTCCTCTGTAGAAACCCTGTCTTGTTGTCCGTCAATCACTGGCGACAATTTCAGACCCCTCGCATTGCAGATGACAAAGAACCCCCTGTATCTATAGATCTAACAACTGTCTAAGACCTTGCAAACGCCAAAATCGCAATCGGACTCTCGCCTGGGGTACCTCCAAATATAGTTTAGACCCAAAATCTAATCAAGGCGTCATCGGCGCCGTATCCCGTAATACGCTCAAATTGACTCAGATACACTACCCTACTTCATATCACCTTACTCTAAATTAATTATTCTCTGTCACGTGATTACTCTTCTCTCGATTATTGATAGCCTAAAGAACAGAGAACAGCCTCGAGTTAGGATTGCAGGGGGCCAGCCCCCTGCACCCCCGTGGCTCTGCGAGGCTTCAACTAATAGAAAGAAAAGTACTACATTTGACATTTAATCAGTTTATTATAGAGTCGCCAGGCGCAAAAACAGTACTACTACACATAGCCTCGAGCGAAGCGAGCCCAGGGGGTCTGGGGGCGTGCCCCCAGGAAAACGCTTGGGTTAGGGTTTTGCAGGGGGCTAGCCCCCTGCACCCCCGTGGCTCTGCTAGGCTTCAACAAATAGAAAAAACAAACCATTACCCATAGTCTCGAGCGAAGCGAGCCCTGGGGGTCTGGGGGCGTGCCCCCAAGAAAAAAACTTGGGTTAGGGTTTTGCAGGGGGCTAGCCCCCTGCACCCCCGTGGCTCTGCGAGGCTTTAACGAATAGTATGAGTAGTACTAGCCCTGGGGGGGGTTGGGGGAATGCCTCAGAAAAAGGGTCGCCGTGTGCCTCTAGGGTAAATCAAGGTGTTTGGATTAAGCCTCAGTAGGGCTCGAAGGGAGGGTAGGAGAAGCTGAGACGCGTTTTCGGGACGCAATTAACGGTTGATATCGTTCCTGGATAAATTAGGGTATATTTATGAAGATCTAAGACTTGCGAGTGCATTGCCTCACATAGCCTTCTTTTGTTATTAACTCGACGCGAGCATCAGATCTGCGACATGTCTAGAGATTCAAATTCCCTTTCGGGAAAACAGCGATGGCTCCATGTCTATAAATGGCTAGTTTTGTCACAAAATGTCTCACAACGCGTCCCATACACGTGGTTGCTGCAGATCGTATGCATGCACCCGTGTTTAACACGCGTCGCAGCACGCAAGTTACTCCTTCTAAACGGTGCACTATTATCCAAAGGTCCTTTCTCGCAGAACAAACACCCCCGGACCCCCTGGTTCCGTTTCGCGGTGCTTTGCCGCGTCCGTGTCCGACTAGCTCGATCGATATTTATATATGTGCTCAATATTAATATTCTAGCCTCCCAACCCACTAGTGGTCTTCTGGGGGCACGCCCCCAGACCCCCAGGGCTCGCTTCGCTCGAAGCTATGGGTAGTATATATTTGTTCTATTCGCTGAAGCCTCGCAGAGCCACGGGGTAGTAATCGAACCTTACCAATTAATATAAATTAAATTAAAAAAAAAAATCTATATATATAGCTAGCTAACTGTATATAATATATGACAAATATAAGGTCATGATATCGATCATGATCATGATTATATGATATATATATCATGATCATGCATATATATGCAAAATCAATCGATCAATGAATCAGGCAAGAAATACTCATAGTTATAGTGTTTGTTCTAGTCGTAATTTTCTTCTTTTCCAGAAAAAGAAGCAAAAAGCGTTGTTCCGCTCCGCGGAATACTGAGCCACTCAACCCTCGGCGAAGCCGACCCAGGGGGTCTGGGGGCGTGCCCCCAGAAAAATACCTATCGTTACAGTGATCAAAACACATGACAGCTGGTGTATATTAAACAAATAGAATTCTACTTTTTTTGGGGGAGGCTTCGTATATAAATGCTGGTATACAGCTAACATATATTCATTTAAAGCCAACCTATAAGCTGACGCAGCACAACTAGAACATTACTGCAGCACGCACACATACATACAATGCATATATATACATATACAATCACAAAAATTAAACACCGCCATGCGCGATAAAGTGAAATCTAACCAAAATACATTAAATATATTAATAGCTGTATATAACTGTTGCAGCTAGCCCAACCTATTTATATACGCATAAACTGACGTGGACTGCATTTATTTATAATAGGAATTGATCGATTGAGACACGATTTATTCGTCTTTAACCCACAGCTTCGAGCGAAGCGAGCCCAGGGGGTTCGGGGGCGTGCCCCCAGGAAAACACTTAGGTTAGGGTTTTGCAGGGGGCCAGCCCCCTGCACCCCCGTGGCTCTGCGAGGCTTCAACGAATAAATACCCAAAATCTCGCGAAGCGAGCCCCGGGGGTCTGGGGGCGTGCCCCCAGAAAAACCACATCTGGGTTAGTTGGCTGTGCGAGGCTTCAACGAATAGAAAGAATTGAACATAACCCATAATTTCGAGCGAAGCGAGCCCGGGGGGTCTGGGGGCGTGCCCCCAGAAAAGCCGCACCTGGGTTAGGAACACCTCCCGGGGGGTCTGGGGGGTACATCTGGGTTAGGGTACGAGCGCGATGAAATCGATCATGATATATAAATAATAAGAGTTGGCAGGTGAAGGAGCCAGCCAGCGCACGACCTGACGATCGCAGGGGATCGGCAGGGCGAGAAAGGAGGTGGTTGGTAGGGGCGATAATTAGGCTGGCAGAATGCAATCGGTCAGTTGGACGAGATCGTATTATACACAGCTCTCCACCGGCGATGCGGCGCGCCAGATCCGACGACTTAATTACGCCACCGATCGCGCGCCGCACGCCGCCGCACACGCCTGCACCGGCGCGGCGCGTGCGATCGAAGCGAAAAATAAAAAATACACGAATAAAGAAAGCAGCAACAGACCATGTACATATACATACAGCGTGTATAGCGTGCTATATGCACATATATGCGACGCGACGCGCCCAAAACGTCAAATGCGCCCGCACCTGATAGATGCATAGCGCAGACAGGGAAGCTGCAGCTCCACGCATGCAATTAAACCCCCATCAAGGATTAGCACCGACACCTGTCGATCGCCCCTTCCTACCCGTCAACCTGCCACAACGGGCAAAAAAGGGGACCGCCAGTCACCACCACCCCCCTGTCTCACACTTTTCCCCCATTAGGCAACACCCAAACTCCCAACACCAACCCAAACGCGTAACCTACAGTACCCAGGTACACTCATATGCACGTCCACCCCTGTACAAACCCTATATACTCACCTATAGCTCCAATCACTTCCCGAGACACTCTCACTACTCTACATGCATTAAACCATCTTTGGGCTTAGTTTTGCAGGAGGCCTGCCGCCTGCACCCCCCTGGCTCTGCGAGGCTTCATCAAAACTCTACCCATCGCTTCGAGCGAAGCGAGCCCTGGGGGTCTGGGGGCATGCCCCCAGGAAAACATCTGGGTTAGGGTTTTCATATCTGGGTTAGGGTTTTGCAGGGGGCCATCCCCCTGCACCCCCGTGGCTCTGCGAGGCTTCAACTAATAGAAAGAACAAACCACTACCCATAGCCTCGAGCGAAGCGAGCCCAGGGGGTCTGGGGGCATGTCCCCAAAAAACCACAATTGGGTTAGGTTTAAGAAACTTCGGGTTTAGTTTTGCAGGGGGCTAGCCCCCTGCACCCCCGTGGCTCTGCGAGGCTTCAACTAATAGAAAGAAAAGTACTACTACCCATAGCCTCGAGCGAAGCGAGTCCAGGTGGTCTGGGAGCGTGTCCCAGAAACCTTCAACGAACAGAAAAACAGTATACTACCCAAAACCTCGCGAAGCGAGCCCAGGGGGTCTGGGGGCGTGCCCCCAAAAAAATCACACCTGGGGCAGGTTTGCAGGGGGCCAGCCCCTGCACCCCCGTGGCTCTGCGAGGCTTCATCGAATACATACCCAAAACCTCGCGAAGCGAGCCCGGGGGGTCTGGGGGCATGCCCCCAGAAAGGGGGGTCCGGGGGGTGTTACTTAGGGTTAGGGGTTTACGCGTGTGTGTGATTTTAATTGGATGGTTGGGAGGAATGAAGGGGAGGTTGGTTAGGGTTAAGCCCTAATTAAGGAGGGGGGGGGACCGTCGCGCCGGAAGTATAAAAATTTATCCCAACAGAGTTGGCCTCCTTCCAACCACGCGAGAATAATTTTGTAAGTAAGGTTTGATTGGCGACGTGGTGAGGCGGAGAGGCTTGTGCGATGATGAGTATCGATTGCTGTGCACCAGTCTGAAAGGACTTGTACTCCCTGCCTATGTGGACGGTGTTAAAACCTATACCCAAATTTCTGATATGCGAGCCGCTCCTGCCTAATGCACGCGCCACGGATCTGGGATGAAAATGCTAACGTATAGATACAGTAGTAGTGGTAGTATTTTGGCGTATGCACGAGAATAATAATTTATTATTTTATTTTGTACCCCCCTGTCCCGGGATCTTATTGTCTCGTAGGTATTAGACGTGTGCCCCTTCGGAGCCGGGGGGTTGGGCGATCGTTGCCGAATCGGGCAAAAATCGCCTCAACCCAACCTCCTTGCTAGCCAGGGTTATGCCACTTTGTTTTTCCAGCGACTATATAATCTCCCCCATCTCTCTCATCAAACACTATCTCTATCGTTCCTTATTTATTTATTCATTCGCTCCTTCCCCACAGCCAGCTTCGTTCCTTACTAGCACAATGTCAGACCGAGCCGCCCTCGACATCTTCATCCGCTCGCCGGTCACGCCCTCCATGATTAGTTATCTGGCGTCTACGACCCTCACCGTGATCCGGTGCGACCCCCCCCAGACGGGGGCCGGGGCCTACCCCTCGCCCCCTGCCTCCCCGGGCAGTGTCGGTGCGGCGCCGACACTACCTTCTCTGAATGCATTCATCGGATCACTAGTGGCCAACAGCTCGGTGCAGACACCGACGTTGATGACCTCGCTGGTGTATCTCTCTCGTCTGCGACAGCGTCTGCCGCCCATGGCCAAAGGCATGGCCTGCACCTGCCACCGGGTTTTCCTGGCTTGTCTCATCATGGCGGCTAAAAACCTCAATGACTGCAGCCCGAAAAACAAATATTGGGCCCGTTACACACAGGGCCTCTTCTCCATCGAGGAGGTGAACCTCATGGAAAAACAGCTCCTCTACCTCCTCGACTGGGATCTCCGGGTAACCGAGGCCGATCTGCTGGAACACTTCGCCCCGTTCCTGGTCCCAATCAAGGCCCAGCTCCAACGCGAGGACTTTTATTATCAACAGAAACAAAAGCTGCATACGAAGCAATCCATGCCAAATCTTCGTCCAACTCACCCTCAGGCTCCTAAACATGCATCTCCTCAACACAGCCTGTACCCGTCCCCTCCAATCTCTCCAGATCGTGCATACACCTACAACCAGCCACCTCCATTGACACATTCAACAACTCCCTCGCCATATTCCTCCGGGAACCCCTCGCCCGAGTACAGATACGCGACACCGCCAACTACACGGTCGCCGCGCAAACAAAAGTCCCTCAACCATCTGCTCTCGCGCTTCTGGTCGCGAGATCACATCGAATCGGTTTATTAAAGCCTAACTCTTCGCTTCTCGCCTTTCATTAACTCTATTATAGACTCTATTTATTTATCCCAAATGACTTAATCTACTAATGCATGTTTCTCTCAAACCTTATCTCCCTAATCTCCGATATCTAACGCTAACCTAGAAACGACCCAGGGGGTCTGGGGGCTAGCCCCCAGAAAACTACACCTGGGTTAGGTTTTGCAGGGGGCTAGCCCCCTGCACCCCCCTGGCTCTGCGAGGCTTCATCGAATACAACCCAACATCGGCGAAGCCGACCCAAAACTACACTTGGGTTAGGTTTGCAGGGGGCCAGCCCCCTGCACCCCCGTGGCTCTGCGAGGCTTCATCGAATACCACTCAACCTCGGCGAAGCCGACCCAGGGGTCTGGGGGCGTGCCCCCAGAAAACCACAACACCCTCGTGGCTCTGCGAGGCTTCATAGAGCAGTAGCCCATAGCTTCGAACGAAGCGAGCCCTGGGGGTCTGGGGGCATGCCCCCAGAAAGCTATACTTGGGTTAGGTTTGCAGGGGGCCAGCCCCCTGCACCCCCGGGGGCTCTGCGAGGCTTCAACGAATAAAAACAACTGAACATTGCCCATAGCTTCGGGTGAAGCGAGTCGTGTGCTGTCAATTGTGGAGGTAGATTTATAAGGAAAGGTTAAAGCAGTTCAATTCGTGCTTTAAGATGTCTATTTGCTCGGTTTTATCGCCTTGTTCTACTACAAACTACAGTACAAACGCACAGTACAAACGGTTCCAATCAATGGATCGTTAATGGCCTGCTTTCCACTCACCCAATTACTATAAGGCCCTTACTAAGCTCGATTTACCTTAATATTTACTGATAACCATCATATTATACCCGGGTTTAATTGATGTTTGGTTGTACTAATGCTTACGACACCCTCTAAGAACGGTCATGGCATGCTTCTAGAAAACACAACATCGAAGCTTTTAGTTCTTTGTTCAGAAAAGAAGCAAGTTGGGTTGGCTCGAGAAGCGTACGATAGTCCAAGGTCGGTGACGCCTGGGAATATTGATGGTTTTCTTTACCTCCTGAAAATCCGTACGATGGCCGAAGCTCTACCAAGAAAACTTCCAGCTCATCTGAGGAGCCAATTGAACCAACAGGGGGTCTGGAGGGTAGCCCCAGAATACAGTCTTGTGTTGGGTTTCAGGCTTCAAGGAATAGAAAGAACTGAACACTAGCCCCAACCTCGAGCGAAGCGAGCCCAAGGGGTCTGGGGGCTGGCCCCAGGTAACAGTTCTGTGTTAGGGTTTAGGCTTGAACGAATAGAAAGATGTGCTAACACCCATAGTTCGAGCGAAACGAGCCCAGGGGGTCTGGGGGCTAGCCCCCAGAAAACAGTTCTGTGATAGGTTTCAGGCTTCAAGAATAGAAAGAAGTGAACGCTGGCCCCAACCTCGAGCGAAGCGAGCCCTGGGGGTCTGTGGGCACGCCCCCAGAAGACTACCTGGGTTAGGTTTGGAGGCCTGGAAGCCGGTTAATTAAGTTAATTAGAGAAGCGTTGAAGTGGTGATTGTTGCCATGGCAACGGGGAAGGCAGGGGTTGTATGGTATGAAAGGGACGGAGAATTGAGATCTTGGAATACAACGTGGGGTGTTCGATGTGACAATGATCGGATTGACGTTATTATAGATGTGTCGATCGTATGCAGGTAGAACCCTGTACAGGACACAGGAGGCCGATCGAAGGTCATCGGGGCTTGTCAGCCAGGGTATTTTATGTTACATTGACCCACAGCAACATTTTGGAAAATTTTGAAAATTGCTGCAGAAGTATCCAGGGTTGCTGACAGCATTCCGTTCAATGCATTCGCAATCACATATTGCTTATTGGTGATTCTGCTTATAACGGTAGTTGAACCCATGCAGACAGATCTGACAGGCCCAGGTTGTTTACAATTAGTGAGACATGCATTAGATCTGGAAAAACAAATTTCTGCACGCAAGGGCTGAAGCCAGATCATACAGACCGCTAAGTTCATTGGCTGTTATAATCTGCTTTTTTAATTAAGCAGAATATATCGATCTACAATATTTCGGCCCACGTGAATTCTGTCCGTTTTCCGTCAAGTACAAAAGCGGAAATTTTCGTACTCTCACTTGCAAATAAACCGCTAGAACCAGCTTCAAGTGATCATCAGTCCACTCAGACTGCCCTCGCTGCACCAGCATAGCTCAGCGAGGCTTACAACCAATAGAAGGAATAAGACACACTACCCATAGCCTCGAGCGAAGCGAACCCTGGGTGTCTGGGGCGTGCCCCCAGAAAACCACACCTGGGTTAGGTTTTGCAGGGGGCAGCCCCCTGCACCCCCGTGGCTCTGCGAGGCTTCAACGAATAGAATGGACAGAAACAGCTATAGCACACATACCCATAACTCGAGCGAAGCGAGCCCAGGGGTTCTGGGGGCGTGCCCCCAGAAACCACACTGGCTCCCTGCACTCCCGTGGCTCTGCGAGGCTTCAACGAATAGAACGAACAAAACACTACCCATAGCTTCGAGCGAAGCGAGCTCAGGGGGCCTGGGGGCATGCACCCAGAAAAAGCCCTTAGTCCTGGCTAGGGTTCTAGTGTTTATGCAAGTGATGCGGGCTCTGATCCCAATTAATTAGGTTATTAACAACTCGATCAGAGAAACCAATTTGAACGGTGTCTGAATCAATACCTCCCGCCTTTAAATCACGGTATGTAAGGTACTGAAAAGAAGAATTTGACTCAGTGTTTGAGAGCAAGGCGTTGCTTGAATTAGGTGACAATGAAAAGGAAGATGCACTTGTCAATCATAATGTGTTTCTAGGACAGCTAAGGCATGGCCACCAGGTTCAATGACAGTTGCGGATGGGTCCAAGCGAGAAGCATCAAGAGTTTGAGTTTGCTTAGAATGCTTCTTGTCGTATTCACTAAACCCAAAATGCTCACCAAAGAGATATCAAATAGTCCACTTGAATTCTATGATCCAGCTGAATGTATTCGTTTTGACGCCTTCAAAACCGTGGACATTCTCGTGGTTTTCATTACTCGGAAGAAGGTTTTATGGATTGGAACAATACCCGTTAACCTCGTTTGAGTGCTTCGAATCTGTTGAATCTCGGGTTTGCCTATACCTTGCTACGAGTGAAAATATGTTCTATAAGAGGATGGGACAAAGTCTAGTGATTGTAGCTGAATATGTTGATCCATTGGCGTTGAGGGGTTAGATATCTCAAAGAGACTAGTGGAAACACGCCAATACCAAAGACTTGGCCTTATTGAATAGTTTCGAGGCTTGTATATCGAAAGAAGTTCCAAGCGCTAATAATTCCAGGCACACAACACATCAAGAAAATGATTAGCCCTAACCTCAGAGGGCGCGGTAGTCTCGCTACAACTATGGATAGCTATAGTTCCATGATCCTCTTGATTTACTGTTGAAGGCACGCAAAACGATTGGTTCAGCAAGGCAATAGGAAATACAAGATAGCTTCATCATTTTTACTACCATGATGTTTGATTTTCAATTACCCCCTATCCTTCTGTATATCGAACCTGAAAACCCAGTACAGCTAGATGGCAAAGCAACGGAGGAGGTGAATTGGTACGGACAGTATATCCTTCTTTAACACGGTTCCAGATCCTCCAGGCTCGTTCCCCTCGCGTGATGAGTATTCGATACAGCCTCGCAGAACTGGGGTGGAGGGGGCCAAACCTAACTCTGGTTTAGCTTTCTGGGGGCACGCCCCCAGACGCCCTGGAGTCGGCTTCGCCGAGCGTTGGGTTGTATTCGATGAAGCCTCGCAGAGCCACGGGGGTGCAGGGGGCCAGACCTAACCCAGATTAGTATTTTCTGGGGGCACGCCCCCAGACCCCCTGGGCTCGCTTCGCTCGAGAATATGGGTAGTAGTCTATTCTTTCTATTAGCCGAAGCCTCGCAGAGCCACCCCAGGTTTGCTTCGCTCGAAGTTTAGGGGTTAGTTAGTGTTCGACGAAGCCTCGCAGAGCCACGGGGGTGCAGGGGGCTGGCCCCTGCAAACCTAACCCAGGAGTTGTTTTTTGAATGAATAATCGGATTAGCAATGCATTAAGATGAGTGAGTGAGGTTAATGGGCAATTTCCGCCATAGCGTTTATGACTGCTTGGACGTTTTGGGCCTTTTGTGCGCAGCAGGGGACGGTTTTCCAGGGCTGGGCGAACTGTGCGAGGGCATTGTATCTCTGCTCGGCGTCGTCGACGTCGGCTTTGGTGGCCACGACGAGGACGTTTTTGTCGCGCATGCGGCTGGGGCCCATCTCCTGCAGGAGGATCTGTAGATCTGCGACAGGGTCCGGTCGATCCAGGGCCACGATGAACACGAGACCCCCGGACCGTTCGACGTGGCGAAGAAAGTCCAGCCCGAGGCCACGGCCCTCGGTCGAGGCGCCGGCCACAATCCCGGGGATGTCCGCAACCGTGAAGCTGTCCCCGGAGATGCCCGTGAGGATCGTGCCCACGGTCGGGGTTAGGGTCGTGAACTCCCAATGACCCACGCGCGGTTGCGCGCGCGAAATCGCGCCCAGAAGAGTGGACTTGCCGGCGTTCGGGAGGCCGACGAGGCCGAGGTCGGCGAGAAGCCGGAGCTCGAGGAGGAAATGCGCGTCTATGCCTGCGCGACCGCGTTTCGCGAACCTCGGGTTGCGGACCGTCGCCGTCTGGAAGTGCATGTTGCCCAGGCCCCCTGCCCCCCCGCGCAATAGCAGCTGCGGCTCATCGACCCGATCCAGGTCCAGGCCCCCCGCCGGGACCTGGTCCGCCTGCTCCTCGCGTCGTCGCGCGATCAGATCAAAGAACCGCACCCGCTCCTTCAGCTTCAAAAAGTACTCGCGCTGCAGATGGTACGCCTCGTCGCGGTCCTTGAAGAGCCAGCCTTCGCCGTCGTCGTAGCCGCCCTCGCGCTGTAGACACACGTTCACGTCGCCAAACAGGTCCTCCGTCGCGTCCACAAAGCCCGGGTACTGGGCGAGGGTCCGGGGGTCAGGGACCCATCGGACCACCGTCCCGACCGGTACCTGCAACAACAAGTTCGCGCCGTTACGCCCCGCGAGCTGCGACGCGCCGCCGGGCCGACCATCCTCGGCCCGATAGTGGAACCGCAGCTTGTTGAGGCTCGTCTCCCCCTCCACGGCCTGTATGTACACGTCCCCCCCCTTCCCCCCGTCGCCCCCGTCGGGGGGCCCCGTCGCGCGGTTCGCGTCGCGGAAAAACGAGATCCGCCCGTCGCCCCCCCGACCCGACCCCAGCCGCACGATCTTCAGATCTTGAAAGCGTGTCCGTTCGAGGTTCTGCGTTCGCTGGCGATATGCCTCCGGCGAGTACGGCAGCGGATACTTGTGGCGGAACTTCCGCACCGCCTCTGGCACGTTGTTCCGGCTGTACAGCGCCGCCGTCTCCTCCGCCACGTCCTCAATCCCCAGTGCTCGTCCGCTGTGGTGGAACCCCCGTCGCCATACTCTTCGCAGGATCATATATACTCGTCCTTTTCCTCCCAGCCAGTTTTTCATTCTCTATATATTCGCGCTTTGCGCATAACCTCCCAAAACCCTAACCCAGGTATGAGTGCACC
>JAJMDO010000059.1:56584-94087 GCA_030573635.1 Blastobotrys ciferrii | reverse complement strand
CAAGACGCCTATATCCAAGATTCGACAAGTGCGACCCAGGGATCCGGGGGCCAAAAGCCGTCCGAAGACATAATAATGCTCAATATATTATTCAGTGTTGTTTGTGGTATACATTAATGACGGCAGCTGACTGTTTGACTTTTAACTGGTTGTTGCTCTATAACGCAAAACTCCGTGGATTCGTTCAAGGCAGTTGGAGTATTCCATCCAAGTGAGTTGCTAATAACCGCTTCATTGCTTTCTTACATTAGACAGTGCCGTTTGTGTCTCTTAGCGTCAGTTGCTCTTCGTCGTGTTTCTCCGAAATTTTGGCAAGCACAAGTGTTTGTTTAAGGCTTCCACCACAACAATTGTTCGTTTCATGACACTGTTGTACGTTAATTGCAGGCAGTCTCAATTGCTTTTTTTGCTTCTGTCGTAAACAGTTTTACAAATTCTGCCTATTTTCCTGTGCCCGTAATCGCTGCACATCAGCGTGACTTTGCGAGGCTTCATCGAATAGAAAGAATAAAACACTACCCATAACCTCGAGCGAAGCGAGCTCAGGGGGTCTGGGGGCGTGCCCCCAGAAAACTACTGCTGATTAGTATTTGCAGGGGGCCGGCCCCCTGCACCCCCGTGGCTCTGCGAGGCTTCGACGAGTAGAAAGAGCAAAGCATGACCCATGTCTCGAGTGAAGCGTGCCCAGGGCGTGCCCAGAAAGCAGCTTGTTCTGGGTTAGATTTACTAATTAGCATTTCAACAAATGGGATTATCTTTCTTTTGGAAGAACAAAATGCCGTAGTTGGCTTGTTTCATTGATTGTTTACTGTCTCGAATTCTTGTTGACTCATCCTTTCGTGCCTCGTATAGTCTCTCCGTATGAACAGGCTCGTACCTCTGGCTGGCGGCATAATTAACCCCGCAACTAGTATGTTTGCATGTATTGCATACATAACACTTGACGGTGTCTAGATTATTACGTGCATTCGGAATTCGGAATCTTCTATAGTTCCGGTGCACATAGAGATCAACCCCGTATTCGTACGTACATTTAATTTGGCGCCGCTGAATTAGTTCGAATATACAGTCTAAATTGCTGTCATGAGCAAGCTAGAGATCTCGGTTGCATGCCTTCTTGTAATTAAATTGTGTATGTCCGTATGCCCTATATATATAATATAACGTTCATGCACATATATATATGGCTGACGCGGATCCGATCCGGATCCGGACGCGTACGCGTATACGTACGTACGTACGTATATATCCGAGCTAGCCCCTTGCTATATATGCACGGCCGGGCGCCGGAAAGCATACGTTGTATATATATATATAGACAATATATATATAATTCGATACTTAAGCTTGTTATTTATAGCTAGCGAGTACGTACATTTCATTCAACATGTTGCAAGGTATGTTAACTTAGGACACTAGCTAGACAACCTAAATAATTAGCTCGCTAAATTGCACATATGCATATATATAACGAACACATTCTGTCATGATCGAACGGCCGGGGTGTATAATCACGTGACCAATATATCTGACCGCCGGAAGGCCGCGGCGTTCGTTGCTACGGCAACAAGGTCATAGGATGCTATATACCTTTGGCCATGGTCGAATTCTAGGCGTACCAATTGGTTCTACCTCATCAAATATATGTAGCACACCCTAATTGTTTTCTGGGGGCACGCCCCTAGGCCCCCTGGGTCGGCTTCGCGGATAATGAGACACCAGTAATCGATTGTCCAATTGTTCCTTCAGTCGACGGGGTGCAGACACTGAGCTCACTTCAGAGATAGATACTGGACAATCCATGGCTTCTTGCTAAGCAGAAGAATATTAATAATAATTTCCTTTATTTCTATTAAGGCGGAGAGCCATTAAAATACGTATGAATGTCAATCACATACATCTTTCCCCAGTCAAGCAGCCAAAAGTGCTATGACCCTGACTGACACAATGAATGCAATGCGCGGACCAGAGTCAGGACGGTGGTATATAAAGCAGATTGGACTAAAGTCTCCTAATTAATAGAAACAAAAAAAAAAAAAAAAAAAAAAAAAAGCCTAGGCCATATAGCATCTGAAAAGTCTTTTCTTACCCCCCCTCTTCCCCCTGCAACTATTCAGTGCCGGAATCCTCTGATCATACTCATGTATAACACAGTAACAGCGGAGCGAATGCAAAACTTTCGTGAACCAGCGAAATGGGTGATAACTTAGTGTCCATACTTTAAGCGTGGCGTTGTATTCAGCCCCAAATCACCCCTAATCCGCGAAGCGGAACCAGGGGGTCTGGGGGCGTGCCCCCAGAAAAATCCTTATAACTTTTACGACGAATCACGTGACCAGATTTTTTTTTCTATGCGACTTAATTTGTTTGTTTGGACTTTGTGCGAAGCCAAGGGCTTTTCGGACAAAAGTTTTTCGATTCGGAATTCCGATATGTCGGACCTCGGGGATCGGCAGCGGAGTTACTTTTTTGAACCTCCGAAAGCGGCTGATCATAACCAGACTTGGTCAGACACAAGTTTTCTTCCAGAACAGTTAAAAGCACGTTACCTGTCTTATACGCAAGGGACACGACAATAAGACAGATGATTTAGCCACATAGTTATACTCTCGCCAAACAGCCCTTTGTTCGTTGAGAGATGCGCTGGCTGGAAATGACAAATAAAGTTTTGCAGTTGTTCAACCCCACAGTCGAATTTTTTCAGCCGGTCTCGGGCACCCGAGAAGCAGCCACACGCATCGGCCCTCCGTACCAAAAAAGGAAAGTATTAGGTTACGTAACACCTAGCCTTGGCAACGTTTTGCGCAGATCATCGTTCGATTACTTCAACAACAAAATAACACATTCTTTTCTGGGGCCAGCCCGACCCCGTAGATCCCCTTCGTGGACTCTACGCAAAACGTCTCTTCATTAGATATTGTAGCCATTATCCGCAAACAAAGTTGTTTTACTGGGGGCACGCCCCCAGATCCCCTGGGTCCGCTTCGCGGATTATCAGTAGAGGACCTAAACTGATTAAATGTCAAATGACCTAATGAGGAGTTGTTTTACTGGGGGCACGCCCCCAGACCCCCTGGGTCCGCTTCGCGGATTATGGGTAGAGGACCTAAACTGATTAAATGTCAAGTGACCTAATGAGGAGGTGTTTTTGTCGGAATCCGATTCTTTCTGGGACCAGCCCCGTATACATGTTTGTCCGGAGGAGTCCGACCAAAAACACCTCCTCATTAGGTCCTGTACCCGTAACCCGTGAAGCTGACCAAGGGGGTCTGGGGGCTTGCCCCCAGAAAAACCAGATACAAGTCGTTAAATGTGTGCATTAAATTAGACATTAGTTAATCAATTAGGTGGAACGCCCAACCATAGGTCATCAAGGTTCATGTTTATCTCTTCCATCTTGACCAGGTTTCCGAGGCCAGATTGCATGCTCATTAGGTCGTTTTCATTGTCGTACTCGTCGTTATATGCTGTGGGTGCGGCGGTCATGCTATGTCGATTCGGTCGATTGTAAGGGCTAGGATTGGTTAGGTTTGGATGTTGGTGGAAGTGCGATCCTGCCTTGTGGACTTTGCTCAGGTGTCCAGCAGATCCTCGTCGACCAAGCTTGTGTGGCGCTGACGACGACAGGGAGGTAAACGACGACGATTTATTGTTTCCATCCAGCATTTGCGGAGATATCGAGTCGGGAGGAGTGAAGTTAGAAAAGTAGAGTTCAGACGATGACTCTGGTGAAGATGCGATTGTCGAGGTAGGGCTGTTGGGCAATGTGATCGGATTCCCTGCTGCAGCTGCGGCTGCCATTGCCGCACCAGATTTGTAGGGCCCCAAATCAAGTTGCAATGGTGGCTGGTCAGGGGATTCCGCCTCAGATGACGATTGCTGGGCAGGCAGCGGGACACCGCCTGTGCTACTCGCAGGAGACTCTTCTTCATTGATGAGGTTGTTGTTAGTAATTTCAGAGTCCTGTTGCTCGTCCTCGCGCATGACGAGATCTATGATGTGGTTGATGGAGTAATCGTCGTCATGCGGAACATAGTGATCGACAGGCTCGTTGTTGCCAATCTTAGAAATGACCTTGTAGAGGGAATCCTGCAGAATCTGGATCCTACATTCAAGCAGCTCCACATAGCTACTGGAATAAGTCTTCTCCTGGAGCTTTTTCTTCTCCGAATATACGCAAATCTTGTTGTCCTGAGAACATTTGGAACACGGCTTCCGCCCGTCACACTTGGTCTTCTTGTTTCGACAACTGTCGCAGGCTTTTCCAACCCGCTTCTTCTTGCCATCTTCAGGGTCCTGGTAATACGATTGAGCACTCAGACCCCTCGCAGCCATCCTCGCACGATAGCGCTTGGTCAGTTCTAAGTCTGTTATCTCACCCCCCATGATTGACGCTTTCTAGTAAAAAAGAAGATTATGAACTATGTACAGATTGGTGGGTTCCTGACTGTAGTTTATATAAACCCGTCTTGCGCTGCATGCCCGTTTAATTCGCGCAACATTTCTTTTCTTCCGATCGCCGGCCCGAACCCAGTGTTCTAAGAACAATCGGTGTGTCGGATCCACTCCTTCCGACCCGGCTCTTCAGTAACTCCGTCCCCGCCACTCATTCTCACTCATTGTTTATTTTTTATACCATGCCCCTCTCTGTACCTGGCTGTAGATGGACATCGTGCGGGGCCCCAGACATAGACCCATTCCGCAGATCATGGCCACCCACCGCACTGCGTTTGGCCATCCTGCATCTATTGGCTATTAATGCTATTTTGAAGCATTACTAATAGTGTCCTTGCGCGCCTCGCGCGCGGGTGACCTGGCTGAAACAGTAGTGGGAAAAAGGAATCAGTTAACGTTGATTGATTGATTGGGACAAAAGTCTGGTGCATAGCGGATTTTCAGATTCGCTCAACCCTACGGACCGCGGTCTAGCCCTTAACCACAACGGACGGACAAAGGAAGCAATTAGATAGATGGGATGGGTCCGAAACGCAAGGGGAACAACAAGAAGGAGTTGGATCCTGAGCAACAGCAAATACGCGCCACCAACCGCGCGAAGGTGACTTCATCACAATCATGGACCGGCAAACTCCCTGCTTCCCTCCTACACGAGCATTGCCAAAAGCTCAAATGGCAAAAACCTGAATTCACACCCGTAAGTATTCCATTCCACCTCACCTTTTCTCCGTTAATCCCCGGATAGCTTAGCCGTCCGGGTTCTCAAACTCCGACCCTGAGGCTCACTCCGACTGTCGATCTTTTCTTAACCAGATTTCTGGACGTGCCTCAGACCCTGTGTTCGCCTCGTGTGCTTCTTTCTTGGACACATTGTTTATGAAATTTGTAAGGGAATAGATCAAACAGTTTGAGGCTAGAACATCTACTTGATAATTCGAGCCTCGCAGAGCTACTGTTTTTGGTTCTTTTTTAAAAAGAACAAATCTAACTCAGAACTGGTTTTCTGGGGGCACGCCCCCAGACCCCCTGGGCTCGCTTCGCTCGAGGCTTTGGGTAGTGTACTATGAGGCTCCGCATGGTTTAAGCCTCGCAAAGCTAGTGTTTTTGGTTCTTTTTTTAAAAAGAACAAACCTGGCTCGACTTGAACTCTCCCGGTGCGCCTAATCCTAACTCAGAACTGATTTTCTGGGGGCACGCCCCCAGACCCCCTGGGCTCACTTCGCTCGAGGCTTTGGTAGTGTACTATGAAGCGTCTCAGAGGCTAGAACATCTATTTGATGAATTGAGCCCCGCAGAGCTACTGTTTTTGGTTCTTTTTTTTAAAAAGAACAAACCTGGCTGGACTTTAACCCTCGCGATGCCCCTAATCCTAACTCAGAACTGGTTTCTGTGGGCACGCCCCCAGACCCCTGGGCTCTCTCGAGGCTTTGGGTAATGTACTATGAAACTTCACAGAGTTTTTTGTTTTTAGAGCAGAAGGGGTTTTAATTAGTTGGGACCGTTTAGATACAGCAGTTCAGAGTAGGTTGGGTAGTGTTCTATTCTTTCTATTCGTCGGAGTTTCGCAGAGCCACGGAGGTGCAGGGGGCTGGCCCCTACAATCCTAACCCAGTAGCCGTTTCTGGTGGTACGTCCCCAGTCCCCCAGGGCTCGCTTCGCTTGAATTTATGGGTAGTATTCTATTCTTTCTATTCGTTGGAGCCTCGCAGAGCCACGGGGGTGCAGGGGGCTGGCCCCCTGCAATCCTAACTCAGTAGCTGTTTCAGGGGGCGTGCTCGCCTCACTGTTAGATATTAAAGGACCAAAAAGGTTAGCTAGGGGATTGACGTTGAAGGGGAGGATATTTGATCTAAAACGTGCTAACGGGTGTTGATAGCATCATGTTAATGATGAGTTGGTTGTGATGAATGTGACGTTGGGGTGTGTGAATGCGAAGACGAATGAGGTTGAGAAGGTTACGTTTCGACCACCGAAGGAGTTGGTGCCTGGACAGGCGTCGAATTTGGAGGCGAGACACTTTGCTGCGACGTATACATTGCATCGGGTTGCATCGCATAAAAATTTGAAGATGGTATTGCCTGGGCCGCATAAGGATTTATGGGGCAAGCTGGATGATGAGAAGAAGCGGACTCCGAAGGATAAGCAGGGGTACCTTTATGCGGAGGATCCGTTTTTGGCCGAACGGGAGCGCAAGGCGGCGATGGCCAAAGCCGCAAAGCAGGCGGAGTCCGATGGCAAGAATAAAAAGGCGGACATTAAGATTGATTTGGGAAAAAATAATGCCGAAGGTGACGGTGGCGGTAATAGGAAACGCGTGAGGTTTAATAATGTCTTGGGCATGTCGAAACAGATTCAGCTTGAGGCGGAGGAGGTCATTCGACGCCACCATGGGTTTAAGCTGATCAGCAGCGGCACGACGGCAATCGCGGGGAAAGTTAACTCCGAGCAAGTTAGAGTTGACTTGAAAAAGTTAGGATTTCAGACTTTTCAAATTGAGGAGTCCCTGTTGTATGCATCAAGCTTATCTGATTGTTTGGAATGGTTACTAATTCATGTTCCGGAGGATGACTTGCCGGAGATGTTTACCGAGCGGAATCACAAACACCAAGTTTCTGCAAATGTTCAGACGAATGACCTGAAGGTTGAATATGCCGTTCGCCATATCAAACAATTTGGTTTTGGCGAGGATGTGATTTACAATGCTCTAAAGGTGTGTGGCGGGGACAAGGAAAGGGCGTTGGTCAAACTGACGCATGACTTGGTGTATGAAACATTGCCGACGCAGCAGCAATCACCCGAAAGTGGCGAGTTTTGGCATGATGAAGTACAAAGCTTAATTGCAATATATGGTGAATCCAATGTAAAGTCGGAGAATTCCAACAGTACCGTGAAGGTGGTTGATGAGCAAGTTGGGGAGATGACGTTTTGGAAGAGTCTGGATTACCCCGCGTCTATTCCAGGAATTGGAATTGCTCCACAAAACGCATCATCCGTGCCGAAATATGCGCTGCTGAATTTGATTAAACAGACTGGTAAATATGCAGCGGACCACTTGACGGGGGATTTTATGCTTTCGTCGATAATTGAGTGGCTGCGAGACAATGTTTCCACGGTTTTGCAGAACCCACCCAAATTGACAGAAATTACTGGGGCAGTCACGGGAGACCATGAACAAGCAGACGACGAGACTGGCTTGTCTTCTTCTGGGAAGGGCAAGAATAGTAGTAATAGCCGCCGCATGGCTCGCCGAATAAAGTTTGTGTCGGAATCTGCAGAAAATATTAAACAAGAGTATGACTCACAATTGGAGTCGTCGAAAAAGTTACAACAAAGTATACAGGCACGACAACAACTTCCAGCATGGCAGAAGGCATCCGAGATTGTAAAGTTGATACACGACAATCAAGTTGTACTCATTACGGGAGAAACTGGTTCTGGAAAATCGACACAAATTGTGCAGTTTGTTCTGGATGATTTGATTAAGAACAACAAAGGGAACCAATGCAATATTATCTGCACCCAACCGCGTCGAATTTCTGCCATGGGGTTGGCCCAGAGAGTGGCCGATGAGCGAGATTCCCCCGTGGGGGGAATTGTTGGCTATTCCATTCGTGGCGAGTCCAAAGTTTCAGACAAGACTATGATCCGATTTGTCACCGCTGGTGTGTTGTTGCGAATGCTACAAGCAGACCCTACGGGAGCATTGACCAATGTCAGTCATGTGGTTGTTGATGAGATTCACGAACGATCCCTCGATAGCGGTTATTTGTTGATTTTGCTCAAGCGGTTGATGAAGCGGTCACCCAAGCTCAAGATTATTCTAATGAGTGCTACAGTCGACACCACGGCATTTTTCAAATACTTCGACAACAAGATTGGATATACACATATTGAAGGGCGAACTTTCCCAGTGACGGATTATTATCTTGATGATGTCATTCAAATCACCAAATATGTGCCCAAATCACTGATGGATGAAGACGGAGTGACGTCGGATAATGTTGGCCGAGTGATTATTGCATTGAGAAATGGCATTGATTATAGCCTGATTGCTCACGTGGTAAATCATATTGACTCTCAATTACCAGCGTCAGGATCCATTTTGATTTTCATGTCTGGTGCCGCTGAGATTGACAATGCAATTGCATCTATACAATCCAGCACTAACGGGTCTAAATTCCACACCTTGCCACTTCATGCATCTTTGACTCCTGCAGAGCAACGACGGGTATTTGACAAGGCACCAAAGGGACTACGAAAGGTCGTTGTCAGTACCAATGTGGCAGAGACCTCCATTACCATTCCAGACGCTATGGCGGTAGTTGATTCGGGCAGAGTCAAGGCGACTGTGTATGAAGCAGAAAACAATGTTGTTCGATTGGTTGACTCGTGGGCGTCACAGGCTGAAGTGACCCAAAGACGAGGTCGTGCGGGTCGTGTTCAAGAGGGTATATGCTACAAGCTTTACACACGCAACATTCAAGAGAAGGAAATGGCCAAAGAACCAGCACCAGAAATGCAACGCGCACCACTTGAACAACTCTATCTAAGTGTCAAAGCTATGGGCATTAATGATACACAAAAATTCCTTGCAGAGGCATTAGATCCACCAGATTCTGCAGCATTGGAAACTGCACGACAGATACTGTCCAAGAGTGGGGCGCTTGATGAAGCTTCTGATCAGCTTACGCCCTTGGGTAAGCATATATCCACCATCCCCGCGGATGTTCGATGTGCTAAACTATTGATTCTATCTGCCGTCTTTGGTTGTCTCAACAAGGGATTAACATTGGTATCAATTCTTTCCATCAAATCGCCATTTGTATCGCCGAGAGAAAAGCGTGAGGAGGCCAAGGAGGCCCAAATGGCGTTTGCCAAGGACGGACAAGGCGATCTTCTCGCCGCAACCATGGCGTACGAAGAATGGGTGAACCGCAAAAAGACTCAGTCATCCTCCAAAGTGCGCAATTGGTGCAAAGACAACTTTCTGTCTCTACAAACCCTATTTGACATCGAGTCCAGTCGTCGCCAATTCCTCACTGCCTTGCAAGAAGTTGGATTCACACCATCCGACAGGAATTTGCCACCATATTTCAACGATCAAGACAATAATGAACCCTTGATCCGAGCTATAATTGGAGCGGCCCTTTCACCAAACCTTGCTGAGATTGTCTTCCCAGAAAAGGTTTTCAAGACCTCCAGCTCTGGTGCAGTGGAACAAGACCCAGAGTCCCGTGGAATCAAGTTCTTCACCGAACAAGATGGTCGTGTCTTTGTTCACCCCAGCTCAACCATGTTCGGTGCCAACAAGTTTGTAGACCACGCCCATTACATCTCTTTTGGTTCCAAAATGTCCACCAGCAAACTCTTCATTAACAACATCACTCCACTGGGTACCTATGGCATGGTATTCTTCTCACAAGGAAACATCGCCGTCGATCCATTAGGCTCCGGTGTCATTGTCCGCGACTGGATCGGTCTCAAATGCTGGCCTCGTGTCGGCATCCTCATCAAAATCCTGGGAAACTTGTTCAATAAGGTCCTTGAAGATAAGTTCCTAAACCCTGAAAAAGCTCTCGACAAAGACGAAATCATACCTTTAGTTAGACGAATTATAGAAAGAGAAGGTAGATAATAGACCACTTCAATCGTTAACACAAAAGAATTTGGGCCGTCAAGTTCTTTTTTTCAAGAAAAGAAGCAAAAGCGTTGGCTCTGCGAGGCTCCGAACTCCGAAAACACACGCGTTTGCACCTTCTTTTCCAGCAAAGGTGCATATACCACTGACCCCCTGCACCCCCGTGGCTCTGCGAGGCTCCAACGAATAGAACAATTGAACATAACCCGTAGCTTCGAGCGAAGCGAGCCCAGGGGGTCTGGGGGCTTGCCCCCAGGAAATAGTGCCGAAACTTAAACTCTTCAGTTGGACATGCATGCACGTGCCGCGATGCCGATCGTGAAGAATTTTTACGCGACAGGGAGGCGTAGAATAACGCCGCGTGCGGCAGCCGTTATCTGTCAGGATGAGAGGGGACGACAGAAGACCGGAAGTAGCAAGTAGAATGAATATGAGTTTAAAGAATCGATAATATCTGGTAAATAAGACCTTGTGAGTGAATAAATGCACGTGCATGCATACTCAGCCTCATGGAGCGTGCCTTGATCGTTTGTTCGCGGCTGGCAGTGCGCGACAAGTGTTAAAGAGTTGCGATCGTACATTTTGTCAGGGGCACGTAATGACAACGACCAGTCCTACGATACCAACCAAGTTCAAGCCGAAGCGGGAGGAGTGGCGCGGCCACGGCTGGACTGTGTACACCAAGAAGGGCCCGATATTGAACTCTGAGGAGATTGACGAGGCGACGGAGAAGCTTGAGATTCCCATGCCGGAGATGATTTTTGGCAACAACGAGGTTGGGATCGAGCATGAGAGTGGCTGGAGCATTCGGTTTGATGCCCTAAGTGCTCTAGACCTTGTCGACAAGACCGGCGAGCGCGAGGGGCTTGTTCAAGTGGCCCATTCAAAGGAATGGCTTAGGACCCGGCAGGGAACGCGAACGAGCGACGGTCATGAGGTTCAGTTTATAAAACCATACGATTGGACGTACAGCACACGTTATCTCGGGACTGGCGGTGAGGGATTAGAACAAGGAGAGGAGCAGATTCCGTTTGATAAGCTCAAAAGGCCCGACCCGATCCGGTTTTTTGCTGACGTCTCGCTGTACGAAGACGAACTGGGGGACAATGGCATTGTAACGTTGAATGTCAAAGTACGCGTAATGGACGAACGACTCCTGTTGCTATGTCGTCTCTTCCTGCGTGTGGACGACGTCTTGTTCAGACTCCGCGACACGCGTGTCTTTGTCGAGTTTGGCGAGAACAAGGTTGTGCGAGAGTATCTGGAGAAGGAAGCAAATTATAACGATATCAAAGCTCGAGTCCCTAATTCGTCGGTGGACTTTGGCCAATACTTACGAGATGTCAATTGGGTGGCAAACCAGATGCCCACTAAAACCGTCTCCACAGACACAACCCGACTATGACACGAACTAACACTCCTTAGGCTGGCTCCTACTACCACTCACATAGTATAGATGAATCTACTGCTCTTTTGATCATCCTCTAACATCGACCCACGTTTCTTTTGTGCCAGCTGTAGCCGGATACCCTCAAGTACTGAGAAACAGATTTGGGTAGCCAGACTCTTCTTTTTCCAGAAAAAGAAGCAAAAAGCGTAGTTCTGCTTCGCAGAAGACCTGGGCTCCAGGACCTTCCGCGAAGCGGAACCACGGGGTCTGGGGGCTTGCCCCCAAGAATAAGCCAACACGTCTTATAGTACCCTTCTTTTTCAGGAAAGCCGAAGCAGAAAGTGTAGTTCAGCTTCACAGAAGACCTGGGACCTAAACCTTCCGCGAAGAACCACGGGGGTTTGGGGCTTGCCTCCAAGAATAAGCCGACATGTCTTTATAGTACCCTTCTTTTTCCAGGAAAGCCGAAGAAAAAAGTGTAGTTCAGCTTCACAGAAGACCTGGGACCTAAACCTTCCGCGAAGCGGAACCACAGGAGCTTGGCAGCTTACCACCAAGAACAGGCTAACACGTCATATAGTATCCTTCGTTTTCCAGGAAACCTGAAGCAAAAAGTGTAGTTCGGCTTCACAGAAGACCTGGAACCCAGACCTTCCGCGAAGCGGAACCACGGGGGTTTGGGGGCTTGCCCCCAAGAATAAGCCAACTCGTCTTATAGTACTCTTCGTTTTCCAGAAAAGGAAAAAGCGTAGTTCTGGTTCGCAGAAGCTTCAAACCTTCGGGTAAGCGAACCACGAGGGTTGCCTGCTTGCATCTAAGAAACAAAACATCTTTCCCAGAAAAAGAAGAAAGTACATTGGTATGCCCTCAGGAGGCTTTCAATATCTTGGTCTTGTTTCCAGACGAAGAAGACAAAAGCGTTTTTCTATATCTTAGAAAGGCAAGCATTACCCGAAACACGGCGAAGCCAGCTCTGGAGGGTTTGAGGGCGTGCCCCCCATATTCTATGTTCGCTTAACAGTATTCTTAGTCCAAGAGAAGATGCTCACAGCATAGCGAAATGTACAAGAAATAAAAGAGAGAGTTGGGAACTGTCCCTATACATACGTTTTGGGGCTTGTCTCAAGCGACCACCTAACCCTAGTACTATTCTACAATTTACTCATTCGGTCTATAAGCTCCCTATTAATTCACATTGGGTAACAGCCACTCATTGTACATTGCCTTTAAGCTAGCTACCATTAATTGTACACGTATTTTATTGAATTCAGAATATGATCGATCGAAACAATCCAGCTAAATCTTTCCAGCTGGTTCGTCCCACAGAACTGGATAGTTGGTCTTACAAGGGAGAAATAGACATTTACATATAAAAAAGATAACACTCGGCTGAAATTGACACTGAATCTCTCACCAAGCCCTCGTAGCTAAAACAGCACGGATACCGGGATATCACGTTGGAAACATAACCTGGTTTTGAGAGGGGCAGGCCCGATACCCAAAGCTCTCTGCTCGAGTTTATAAGTAGCAGTCAATTATCTATTCCATGACGCCTCGCAGAGCCACGGGGGTACAGGGGGCTAGTCCTAACCCAGGACTGGCTTCTGGGGGCACGCCCCCAGACCCCCTGGGCTCGCTTCGCTCGAGGTTATGGGTCGTGTTCTATTCGTTGAAGCCTCGCAGAGCCACGGGGGTGCAGGGGGATGGCCCCCTGCAAGCATAGGACGTGAGTAGATGGCTAAGAAATACTCAGCGAAACCGACCCAGGAGGTTTGGCGGCGTGGCCCCAATTTTAGGGATCTAAGTAAATTATTATATAAATTACAACTTGAGGATTGAGTTAGCCGCCTCGATGTTTTCAGGAGTGGCGTTTGAGGTGTTGACGATTGTTTCTAGCTGGGATTTGGCAACAGCTTGTAGGTCTTGATACGTTTGCTTGTCTGCAGCCTGCAGTTTTGGATAACTTAGTAGTTTCTTTGAGACAACATATACGCCTGACCATCCGCGGACATAAACTGGACAAAGTTCCACTGACCTGAGGAACAAAGTCACCGAGTCCTTGAGTTTTAGAATTTGTTCAGCGGGATTTGGAGCCACAGTGGCTGAAATATGAGTAATCTCGCCCATACGTGCAAAAATGTTATAGGCCTGAGGCATCTGAACAACAACTTCTTCCAAGCAGTGGATGGCCTGGCCATAGAGTTTGAGATGTAAATATGCTTCTGCAACTTCTGCCCAAACCTCAGTGTCTGTAGGACAAATGTCCAAATATTGCAACAATTCTTCAACATAACGTTTCCAATTGCCATTTTGCTTCAGAATCACCGTCTTCCGCTTGAACGCACTGTAATCGTTCACGTCGCGCGACGAAAGATACTTTTGTGCCGCCTCTACAGATTCGGTCATTTCCATGTACTGTGCCTTCAACACACCAACCACAGATGACTCCTCTCCAAATCGGTCGACAAGCCGTTGTAGCGACAGCTTAGCTGCAGAATCATTTCCAGTTATAAGCGCCAGATGGAAATGCTGTTGTAGCAGCCGATAGAACGTCTGCTCGTCCAACGACCCCTGCTTTGAATATAAATAGCGCTGCGACAGCTCATACAGCTCTTGAATCTCCTCGGGACCTGCACTATAGTACCTCCCGCTCTTCACAGAGTCAAGCAATCGCTCTATCGCCCTCGACGCCATCCTGCTTGCTTGTCCTCCCCTGCTCGCAAATTCCCAATATCACTTATTCTCTCACCAAAGTCACGTGATCAATCTGAAATATCAATTTATGCTATTCTAGCAATAAGTTGAGTGGTTCAGAACTAGCTGTCTGTTGATAGTTTTATGGGGGCATGCCCCCAGACCCCCTGGGCTCGCTTCGCTCGAGGTTATGGGTAGTGTCTTACTGTTCCTATTCGTTGAAGCCTCGCAGAGCAACGGGGGTAGCCCCCTGCAAGTCCTAACCCAGAACTGGTTTTTTTCTGAGGAAATGCCTCCAGACCCCCTGGGGCCGGCTTCGCTGAGATATGAGCGGAAGTATAACTAAGTTTTTGTCGATTCCATCTCATGTAAGACTCCACATGGTTATGCCTCATGAACTAGGCACATATGAAGTGCTTATCATTGATAACGACGGAAGGTCATTCATTCATAAGCCTTCTATGAATACTCGGAAACATACAGCAGCGGCAAGCCAGCTAGCCAGGCTAATTACTATCTAATTCATGCCTCTCATAGATCACGTGACGTATCTAGATCGATATTGTCTATATAGGGTATAAACTAACCGGAAGCTGATCAAAAATTTACACTAACCATACGAGAAGCCAAGTAGGACCAGGTTATTCATCGTTTTTCATCTGGTAAATATTCAAGCGTGAGTTCTCCTTCTCAGGAGGCCACTGGTACCCAACCTTCGGCGAAGCCGACCCAGGGGGTCTGGGGGCGTGCCCCCAGAAAAAAGCTAGACCCAAAGCAGTCGAGCAGATGAATATCATAGGAAATGAGAGGATTAGTCTGGTGATATAAATGGTTCGCTCGTGGGAGCGTGTGGGGTGGATTTGTCCCAAGGTGAAAAATTCACATTGATTGATCAACGAGATAACTAACGAATCGATGAACATTCAGCATACAATCCGCACACAAGTTCTGCGGCCGAAGGGCCATTTTAAAGCATGTTTGATTCGACTGAATTCGACTTCATCTTCGAACTTGTCATCGGTGACAGAGTTCCCGAAGGGCGATTTGAAGCGGTTTATTATCAGTCAGTATGCAAACTCCACTCCACACTTCGATGTTCAGTTGCCTGCCTGGCAGCGAATGATGGGTGAGAACGTTGTGAACATGTTTGGTATTGACATGGACAAGGTTCGTTCTGGTCCTGTTGGTGGACGTGTTTACCGGGATATGTGCAAAGACCAGGCGTTTTATAAGGATGACGAGGAACTGACGCCACGGGCCAATTTTTATTACAACACTCTCGGTCTGCCAAAAACATTTCAGCAATGGTTTCAGGTAGATGCTCTTCACATCTGGATGCTATATGTCCGCATGCGTGCTATGCCCCGAAAGTATTGTCGTGAATTTCAGCGAAAAATGATCAACGCTGTGTTTGAAGAAATTGGTTATCGCCTTCGACAAGATGTCAAGGTTCCATCGGATCGTGCAATCAATACTTACAAGAAGCAGTTTCATGACCAATTGCGAGGCGCCATCTTTTCTTATGATGAAGGATTCTACACTTCAGACGCTGCTCTGGCCGCTGCATTGTGGAGAAACCTCTTTGGCTCTCAAAAGGAGGTCAACATGAGCCACCTAGAACAGATGGTTCATTACATCCGAACCCAGCTATATGTGTTCGAACGCGTCTCCGACAAAGACTTTAGCTTTGGCAAGGTCGGCTTCATCGAGCCCTATTATCGCTACGATCCCCTAACCGAACAAGATGAACTGGACATCAAAAACATTGCAAATGAAGCCAGGAAGGACGAAAGAGACGACCAGTCAAAGCTCTCCACAGAAGGCTGGTAATCTCAGCAACCTGTACTTTATATATCCTTCTCCCTTGTAAATAAACAGCCTGTCAAACTATCCTCCATCTTCCTATTCCTCTGCATACCAGAAGAATCAGTCCTCAACTGAGGACAAACAAATGTAGGGGTGCTATCTGCCAAAAAAACGACCCTCAATTGGAGTTGTGAAATTCTCCTTTTTCCAGAAAAAGAAGCAAAAAGCGTTGTTCTGCTTCGCAGAAAGTCACCAAAGTCCCTCTTCGGATGTAGTTCTGGGGTAGGATTTTCACCCCCTGGCTCTGCGAGGCTTCGCCGAATAGAAGAAAAAACACATTACCCATAGCTCGAGCGAAGCGAGCCCTGGGGGTCTGGGGGCGTGTCCCCAGAAAACCCTCGAGTGCGTTAGGTTTTGCAGGGGGCCAGCCCCCTGCACCCCCTGGCTCCAACGAATAGAAAGAGTAGAACACTACCCATAACCTCGAGCGAAACGAGTCCTGGGGGTCTGGGGCGTGCCCCCAGAAAACACGACGTTCGGGGGTCAATATTAAGGTGCCAAAGTAAGCAAAAGGCGTTCTTACTCATCTAAGAAGACCGTTTACTACCCAAACCTCGGCGAAGCCGACCCTGGGGATTTGGGGGCATGCCCCCAAGAACCAATCATTGAAGAAACGAGGCTTAATATACTTACAAGAATTCTATGTTTGCGTTTTTGGTCCAATCGGTTTTACCGTTGATTGATTGTTGAGAGAGGTCATGAACAGCATCGATGAGTGCAGGCAAGAAAGTTCCTGGCCCATTGACAGAGGGAGACTTGACTGCCTGTTCGGCTGCCAAGGTGTATAGTATGAGGGCAGATGCAGCTGCTGCAAATGCATCGGATTGGTGGACAGTGCTGAAGGCCGAGATGAGGGAGCCGAGCATACATCCTGATCCAGTGATCTTTCCAAGATACTCATGTCCATTTTTGAAGACAGCCACTCTGTATGGTTCTTGTCCCTCCACAAGAATGTCTCTTTGTCCAGTCATGAGAACGGTTGTGTGGTTTTCGTGGGCCAACTTTTTGCAGGCAGAGATACACTTTTCCAATTCACTAGATCCTCTGCTGTCAACACCCTGCATTTTAGTTCCTTGGATTTGAGCAGCGGAGAAGATTTCGCCCTCGTTACCCTTGATGACATCAAAGACACCCGCGTTTAAAAGGGTTCGGACAGCTGCTCGACGATGTGCGGAGGCTCCACCGCCCACAGGGTCGAAAACGATACTTCTCCCCTGGGAGTTGTAATGAGAAATAGCCGCCTTGAAGATGTCTACACCTTCTGGAGACGCAGTTCCCATGTTGATTAAGAGTGCACCGTTGGGGACCTTGGAGAAATCGGCAAACTCCTCAACAACCTCCGACATGGCGGGACTAGCGCCAATAGCAATGCTCATATTCGCAGAGATGTTCTTTACAACGCCATTAGTAATATGATGAAGTAACGGCGAGATCTCTGCAATCTTAGCGGCAAGTTTGGGCACCATCTCAGTGAGGGCCGCAGATGAGGTAGCCAAGTCATTTCTAGCACGAACCCAAGGTCCGTCAGAACCAACGACTTGTCTCAACTTCTTGGTAGCTGCGCCTGCATCCTGAACTGCCATAATACAAGAAACCACGGCCATTCCGTCCAAGGACTTGGTTCCCTTAGGCGTGGTGGAAAGATACTTGACCAACTGCGAGTTGGTGTCCTTGATTCCACCGATTGCCACCGTTTTCATGTCATAATCACACTCCTCCTCAAGAACTGTCAGAATCTCACGGGCACCAGAAGGCCCGAACGGAGGATTCTTAACGTTCTTGGTTGCAGTACCATAAACTGCACCAATTCCAACATAATCCACTCTATCCTTAATAGCCTGACGTGCTTCGTCAACACTATTTACGCTGACACCAATAATCTTGTTGTCCCCTGGAAATAGCCGACGGAGGGTGGGAATGTCCATATCGTCCTGCCCAACATGCACACCCTCTGCATCCACAGCCAATGCCACATCAACACGATCATTGATAATCAATGGTACATCGGCTTTCTTTGTAATCTCATGTATCTCTCTCGCAAGCTTAACAAACTCCCTAGTGTCGGCAGTTTTCTCCCGCAACTGAATAATGCTGGCTCCATTCGCCACCGCCTGCTCGACCTGATGCTTCAATGTCAATCCCTCGGGGACCATAGGCGCATCTGTAACCAGATACACGCTGTAATCCACTTTCTCCTTATCAAACCCCATTGCTTTTGAAGTGTACTATACAGTTCTCAACGTGATGAGCAAATGATTCACAGCCGTTTATCCAGACAAAAGTTCCCCAGTAGGTAACCAGATAATTAATATAAGTTAACTTGGGAATATCATTTACTAGGCCCCAGCCCACTGATTTCTGAAGGCACGCCCCTAGATCCCCGTGGCTCGCTTCGCTCGAGGCTCTGGGTATAATTTAGTTCGTGTTTTCTTCTATTCGTTGAAGCCTCGCAGAGCCACGGGGTGCAGGGGGGTGGCCACCTGCAAACCTAACCCACAACCAGTTTTCTGGGGGCACGCCCCCAGACCCCCAGAGCTCGCTTCGCTCGAAATTATGAGTAGTGTTCTATTTTTTCTATTCGTTGAAGCCTCGCAGAGCCGCGGGGGTGCAGGGGGCTGGGCCCTGCAATCTGTCTAGATCTGGGGCCAAATAATAGTCCTACGCGCAACACGCGCAAATATTAGTTTTGAATTGGAGGAGCTCGAGTGAAAATCACGACAAGATGAAGCTTTCGCCGGACTTGTTGTTCAGTGTGCCTACGTATATAAACCCGATGCATCAGCGGGAGTTGTTGTTACGAGGACACAAGATACCGGTGATTGAGAACCTGGGTGTGACGAAGGATTTAAATGAATCGATTGACCTGACGGACAACGATATTAGGGTTTTGGGCAACTTTCCTCGGCTGTTAAAGCTGAAGACGCTGTTAATATCCAAGAATCGGATTAGTCATATTCAGCCTGACTTGAGTGAATCTTTACCGAACATTGAAAACCTGGTGCTGAGTTCTAACCAATTGAGCCAGTTATCTGATATCGACCCAATATCTGGATTCACAAAATTGACGCATTTATCTCTCATCGACAATCCGGTGGTCAACCTAGACTATTATAGATTGTATGTTGTGTGGAGAAACCCCTCCATTAGAGTGTTGGACTTTGTCAAGGTGAAGGATGCTGAACGATCCAGAGCGAAGGAACTCTTTGGTCCCTCGATGGATCAACCGACATCATTAGCAACTCAGATCATGGGATCAAAGTCAAAAACAATCCAATCGACTGCTGAGAAACAGGCCAGCCGTCAACTGACCGAAGAAGAGAAAGAAAACATCCGCCAGAAACTAAAGGTCGCTACGAGCTTGGAAGAAGTTGAAAAACTCCACCAGGCACTTCGGACAGGTGTTTTATCATGAACTAACGACGAAAAGTATTTATATTAGATAATTAATTTCCCTTTCAACACATGCTTTTGTTCTTTCAAAAACAACCGCCCTGTAGTGCTGCAATCCTACAGCCTCATCGTTATAAGGATTTGAATCAGAGACAGGCAGTATTAGCCTTCAGAGTATCACTGATCCAACAGTAGACGAACGTGATCTATTGGCTTCATTGTGCGTAAATACCCCTAAAAACCTCCGCGAAGCGGAGCCCCCCGTGGGGCTGGTCCCAGAAAGAAAGAAGTACAAAGAGGTCTCCGTTACGTTGGATTGGAAAGGCTCTATTAATAAATCATGCGGTTATATTAGTATGTCACCCAAAGCTGCCGACCGTCTGATGTCCTTAGTATTGTTATTGTTGTCGTCATTGTTGTTATTATTATTGGTTTGGTCGTTTGTGGTGGGTTGTGAAGGAGGAGGAGGCGGTGGAGGAGGCGGCGGTGCTGGAACCGGGTTTAGCAAATTGGTAACAGAGGTGCGCATTTCCCGCGGTTCTGCATATGGTGATGTGTGACTTGTGTAGTGCGGTTGATGATGGTGTTGTTGGTGGTGCTGTATGCTGCTATTGACATCTTGCAAGCCTCTGGCTGTTATGGATTGGAGCGCAAAGTTACCAACCTTATTGAACACCTCTGGACCTTGTGTATCGATGATTGAGATTCTATCGTCTACCTTTGGAGCATAAGCTTGTTCATATCGTCCTCGATCCATAATTGACCAATAGCATTTTGGACATATGACACCGGTTTCATCCCTTTCAATCCAGTAGGAGGCTTCTTGAGTACGACATCGGTTGCATGACTTTGCGGAGGATAAGTCAATGCCATTCAAGTGCTTGGCAGAGTCTGATAGTACCAATGCAACATTTTCGTCAGATGCATTCTCAGTTTTTGGAGTGTAATTGTCGGACACTGAGTAAAGAGTTGACCTTCTCATTGCTCCAGTATAAGGCACTTCGGATTGCTTGTAGACTTCACAGAAGATTTGGAAAGCCGTTTTGCCTGTGGCAGGATCTGGTTCGTACATTCCAATGAGACTGTCTATTTGCTCTCGATGATGTGGACAAAGCACAACAGCCGCCATCACACCAGTTTGTTTACCAAACGTGACGGTAGACTTGCCATCTTCATCCTTCACAGGATCAATGCTAAACCCAAATGCAAACCCCTTGCGTCCAGCACAACCAACATGGAAGGATTCTGAGCAACAATCGCAAGAAATGCAAGCCCCAGTCATGACACAAATAGAACATTGCCCCTTGAATCTTGTTTGGGGTATGTTACTAATCCCGTCAATGGGTTGCAACTTGGAAACATTTCCAAATTTTACTTCAGGCGTCCACACTGCACATCTAATGTGAGCCCAGTTATTATCCGATGTTCGTTTTAAAGCATCAGATGCACCTGGAGTATCAGTGGTGATTGCAGTTTCATTGTTTTCTCGAATTGGACATAGTGTGCATGCGTACAACGTGCTGACAACGGGCCGAAGATCATTGCTGCAGCAATCGCACAACCAACTACCATTCGGAATGGCATAATGCGCTCCATAGCATTTAGTATGAACATTCAAGCCGCAAGATTGACAAAACAAGTGCTGAGAAACGGGCTCAACTTGATTGCAAACGGCGCATCTTCGCAGGATAATCTTGGCATTTTGATCCTCATCATAACCAATACTTGGACTCTCAGTTTTTTCCTTGACCTGCGTGATGGTTTGTTGGGAAGCGGTTGCTTGGTCATCCTCGGTCTTAATAGCCTCTTGAGGCGGCACGGTTGTTGCTTTGTTACTCGATTGACCCTTTGAGGAAGCAACCACGGCGGCAACTGCTGCCTGCGCACCTTTTTCCTTTTGTTGCTTTTCAAGCTTCATCTTTTTTCTAGTATTTTCGCGTTCTCTCTCCCTTTCACGCTCAGCAAAGATGGCTCGCATGTCCTCAACCAGTTCTTCTTCGACCTTGCGTTTCCAGGCTACAGCACCCTTTTGATTGACCTTGCGGGCTACCTCCTCTGGATCTTCCCATACAACAGCATAACGACGCCATAGTCGAGCACATCGTATACATAATGCCACAACGGGATTACCTGGTTCTGCCACCGGATACCCAGGAGCCCGTCTCCAAGCCCGTGAAGTCGTAGTCTCGCAAAACTTGCAAAAAAATGTACGCTTCTTGTCTTTGGCTTTGTCATTGTCGTAGGCTGAATCATCTGAATTGTCGGCGATCTCGTCAATTGGACCATGATGAAGAACATGATTATGTGTATCAGGCTTCTTTTTGGACTTGCGACCTCTAAAGTTGCCCCAAATCTCCTGTCCACTTGGTGTCTTTTTCCACAGATAATAGTAACGAACAATATCCGCAGACTTTTTGGTTCGAACCTCTTTGCACACCTCATGCAGCTCACTGCCATGTTTGCGGACACCCTCTTCAAATCGTGCCTTTTCTTCAGCAGTTAAAGTGGGTTCTTTGATAGTTTTGCGTTGTACAGACGAAATTTCATTCAATGCCGCCGCTTCATCATAGTTGTTGTCCATATACGCCTTGAGACAGAAATCAATAAAATTTGGCGTATTTGCGGCCACCCCGAGCTTTTGTGCATAAGGCTCAGTTTTTTCCAAAAACTCCTCAACTTTTTTACCGCCAGTTTCGTCGTTTTCAGGGTTCTTCCACATTAAGGTCGAAGTCTTGTCGCCACCCCGTTCGATATACCCCACCGGCTTGACTTGCACCCATGGAGGACGATCCTTTTTGGGGACCGATTGGAAGTGGTCGTATTCAGGGTTCTTTAGAACTGGAGTGTTATCCGTCTTACGTGCCATCTTCTTTCTACCCCGTTTTTCAGACTTTTCCTGTTCAATATAAACCACCGGTCGTCCCGGCCAATCAGAAACCGTAGCCTGATGCTTTGGAGAAACTCTAGAAGCTGCTCTTGGATTGATATAATCATCAATCTCTAGCAAGTCTTCTATACTAGAATGCATACCAAAATACCGGAAAGGCCACATCTTTAGTAAATGTTCCTGTTCATGCGTCAGCATGGCACTGTTTACCCTCTCGTCATATGTTTGTTCGAGTTCCTGATAACGCGACACTGGCGGGGGAGTAGACGAGTTGCTAGGATTTGCAGTAGACCCGTTACTCCCTCGTGAGGGGGACTGTGATTTTGTGTCCTCTCTTTGAGACTGTTCTCCACTTGAGGGCGGTGGTTGCTGCTGCTGTTGCTCCTGCTCCTCACGAGGCTTTTTCAACAACAAAGACAGACGGTTTGACTTGATACCCTTGCCCTCCTCGAGTTTCTTTTCCAGTTCACCGTTGCATGCGGCACAGGACCAGCCAAAGCCACGAGGAGGTCGGCGAGTGATGGGCGGGTCCACACAAAGCATGTGGTAATCCACATGACAACGATAACAGCAAACCGAGTCCTCAGGAGAGCACCACTCATTACACTTGCTACAATAGTGGGGCTGAGAACAAATATCCTTGCTCTTGTTGACTTCAATAATAATATATCGATATCGCTCAACCAGCAGATCATAAAATTTCTTTGGCAGATTTAACACCTTTTCAGAAGGAATGACCTCAAAAAGCCTCGTAATATAACGATCATAGAGCTTATCAAACCAAAAACAACTAGGTGTGGCTCGATACCTTTGCAAGTTTTCCACATGTTCCAAATGTTTGACCGTGCACTTGCCACGCAAACTTTGCAAAGGACAAAGATCGCTATACATGGTCAGATACAACATTCTAGAATCCATCGATTTTTTGGAAATTTCAGTAGGGCGGTACATCCAATTTACTCTAACCCAGTACTGATCCATAATATCGTCTTCATGGCCTTGTTGCTTGCTTTCCTTAGCCACAAATTCCATCACTCTACCAACATAGTACGGCTCTCCAGGCGGCTCTGCCAGCACATACACATGTTCTAAAAACTCCAGTTAGAATGTATAATTATCCCTCCCTCAAATCAACCTACCATCCGGTTCTAACGTAGTGCCGTCCTTAAAATAAAGAATTCCATCATCCACTCGCGCACCACTATAATCCATAGTCGCAGACAACCTCTCACCTGCAGGGATCCGCCTCTGCCAGTTGAGAGGAAAATTGTCAATAACAGAGTCCCTTTCACGCTTCGCCTCTATATTCTTCTTTTTAGGCCGTCCCGGACCAGCATGGCCAGTTGTAGTTGACCCGGTAGCCGCAGTAGAGACTGACGAGATTGAAGAACTACGTTCACTAACCTCCTCCACATTCGAATCTTCGGCATAGTTCACTCGAGAAACCTTCCGTCGGCTTCTGGAACCTGTCGAATTCGTCCCTTCATCCATATTGCAAAATGTAGGGGTGGTTGTCAAGAGGGACGAACTTTGTCTCAAAAACCCAGACAGTGGTTGTTGGTAGGCGTGCCGATGAATACGTGCGTTGGGAACTCCAAGACTCCTGACCAGAAATTCCTTAGTTACCCACAATTCTCATTTCTACATAATCCCTCTATCTTTCCCCTCTTTAGTCTACCTAGCTAATATAATTACCTCTATATGGACCTTTTTTTTTACACTGATCGCTAGGCTCCAGCCATGCCAATCGGATACTCCTTCCGAT
The DNA here is from genome assembly GCA_030573635.1 of Blastobotrys ciferrii. Taxonomy (NCBI): domain Eukaryota; kingdom Fungi; phylum Ascomycota; class Dipodascomycetes; order Dipodascales; family Trichomonascaceae; genus Blastobotrys; species Blastobotrys ciferrii. The sequence continues at coordinate 70,002 of JAJMDO010000059.1, read as the reverse complement.
CAAAATTCGCTAAAATGAAATTCCCTCATTGATTGGCTGACTCTCCTGAGGCACGCCCCAGTCCCCTTGGATCCGCTTCGCCGAGCTTAATGATTTGGCGTAACTATGCTTTATTTCAAAATAACCGGGGCCAAAAGCACGGATTTTCGGCCTGGCCCTAAACACTAGCTTATACTAATTGTGATCACACCTCGATTCTTGAAAAGCTCTTAGAGGTTTGTTCTCTTAAAAAAAAAAAAGAGAAGAACCAAAACATTAGGCCGTGGGCTTTATCCGTTGGCCCAGAAGGATTGACCTTACTTATAAGTCTCAGCGAAGCAGTGGATAAAGAAAAATATCGAGTCAGGCAGTTTGTTCTTTTTTAAAAAAAGAACCAAAAACATTAGCCCTGCGGGGCTTCTAACCACTTGTTCGGTCAAACCTAGTAATCTTCTGCGAGGCGAAACTAACGCTTTTGCTTCTTTTCTGGAAAAAGAAGATAAGCCGCAGCTAGTAAAAGTTTGTTCGTTTTAAAAGAGCCAAAACGTTGGCCCTGCTGAGCTTCTAACCGTTGATCCAAAACACTAACAACTGAAACAACAACCTAAGAATTTGGTTCTCCCGCAATGTAGCACAATGCTTTTGTTTCTCTTAGAAAGGAGAATAGATCGAGCTAGTAACTAGTAGAGGAAACAACAGCCTTGCCAGGACCGGTATGCATGCATATGGAGGGTAAATGCGGGAATTCTATCGGCTTCGATCCATCAGGCACACGTCCCCCTCCTACTCGGAACAGCATAACCAAGACGTAAATTAACTACTAAGGCTTACTCATCATTAGATCGGCCGGGTTACCTTATTCTTGGTGTCTTAAGCAAGGCTGGGTCAGTTGTCGTGAATCTTTTGATGGAAAGATGCGTTACGAAATTTGTCTCAGTAAAAAGAAAATAATGCATCTTAATTCGAAGTTGACGTTAGTAACTACAGCAATCCAAACTTATCCGGCATAGATCCAGCGCGCAACCAGCCAACTTGACATTTGGCAGCATAAAGCCATGCATGCGCATGCCGATCATTGCCGTAGGTCCATAAGAGGGATATCGATGGATATATAATTATCTACAGCAAGGGCCAGCACATCTTAGAACAACATTATTATATACAAACCATGCATGCCTCATACTAATCTATTCTCCCCAATAGAATATCCAGTCCGTGATCGATCAACAATCTTGCCAAACTAGCCGACTCTATAGTCAGTAAATTAAAGCAAAACACACCCTCATACATTGCTTCGCAGTACAAACACAGCAGGGAGCTTCCACGCTCTGCTTCTTTCTGTACAGGGTGCCAGAATCGCGGGGCGTACACTCAGACCCTCGCAGTTGGCATCATCAAGTTTGGGTCATCCAGCATTCTGCGAAGCGGAACAACGCTTTTTGCTTCTTTTTCTGGAAAAAGAAGAATACTAAATGATGGATGAGATTGATTTCGGATGAAATCTATCCCTGTTGGCTGTGGTTGGCTAAATTATAACTGAAATTTCGGAGTTGGGATCGGAATAGCCGATGGGAGTTACGCGACGCGAAAGAACTGGGCGGGTGGTGGTGATAAAAAAAATTTAACAAATCATTCTCCTTCCTCACACATTTTATCACTTAACGGTTAACACCAACTTTAAAAAGACGCCACTTCTTGTTATATCTATTTGGAAGTTGCATCTTTGACTTGATAAAAACTAAGAAACCGTTGTTTGTCTTTTGACCGCAAAACATTATCAACGCCACAAACCCACTCGGCCTCTCTTATGTATTGGTCCTTTCCGAAAAGCAAGTGTCGTGCTCCAGCTGCTTATCATCAGAATATATCGGCTACAATTATAGGGAAAAAACGTAGTAGTCGTTGGGAAGAATTATTTGTCTAAAACGAAGCGAAGAACAGGATATTCACCATGGCTCAACCAATCAACATTCGTCGTGACAACAAGGATCCGTTTTACCGTTACAAGATGCCTCCCATTGTCTGCAAGGTCGAGGGTAGAGGCAACGGTATCAAGACTGCAGTTGTGAACACTGCAGACGTTGCCAAGGCTCTTTCCAGACCTCCGTCTTACGTTATCAAGTTCTTTGGTTTTGAACTTGGTGCTCAGACCACTGTCAATGAGAAAGACGACAGATTCCTTGTGAATGGTGCCCACGATGCACCAAAGCTCCAGGATCTGCTTGATGGCTTTATTTCCAAGTTTGTTTTGTGCGCCTCTTGCAAGAACCCAGAGACCGACTTTGTTCTTCTGAAGGATGGCAACATCACTCGTGATTGCAAGGCCTGTGGCCAGCGCACCATGGTTGACCCGCGCCACAAGCTCACATCTTTCATTTTGAAGAATCCTCCTTCTACTGCTAAGGGCAAGAAGAAGGCTGCCACTGCTTCTGCCAACGTGGGTGGTAACAGTGATGTGAATGGAAATGGCTCTGACAAGGCCAACGGGGATGATGGTGATGATGACGACGAGCTCACTAAGCGCATCAACGCTGAAGCCGCTGATTTACCTGAGAACGGCACTTATGGCGAGGATGATGATGACAATTGGGCTGTTGACGTCTCTGAGGAGGCTGTCAAGGCTCGTCAAAAGGAACTTGAACGTTCCCTTGCTGTTCTCGACGTCAACGACGAGGAGGAGGAAGACGGCGAAGCTTACAACGAGCTTGGTGAGTGGATCTCCAAGGAAGAGCCATCCGACGTGGAGATCTACAAGAAGGCTGTTGATTTGGGCATTGCTGACAAGCACAGAACTGTCCAAGTGCTTGCTCAAACCATCTTCACCGAGAACATTGTCAAGGAGATCCCCGAACATGGCGGTCTTTTGGGTAAATTGGTCACCTCCAAGAACCATGAAAAGGCTCTTTTGGGCGGTATTGAGAGACTCATTGGTCTAACCTACCCAGACCACATCAAGGATATCCCAACCATTCTCTTCAAGTTCTACGACGCCGATTTGCTTTCCGAGGATGTCATCACCAAATGGGGTACCAAGGCCAGCAAAAAGTACGTCGACAAGGAAACCTCCAAAAAGGTCCGAAAGGCGGCCAAGCCTTTCATTGACTGGCTTGAGGAAGCCGAATCGGAATCCGAGTCCGATGAAGAATAGAAAAAATCGTCATACATACTTCTGTAGCCTAAGATCATTTTATAAACGGAACCTTGGTGGTTATATTAAAATTGGTTTACGGATATTTTCTCATTAAACGATATATTCTTTTCAGAAAAAGAAGAAAACAGCTTTGTTCCGCTTCGCTTAAGGGTATATTTCCTACCTGAAATTAGCCGACTGGATCTGGCCTTCTACAATCCAGCTAACCCAAGTTCGGTTTCTGGGGGCACGCCCCCAGACCCCCTGGGCTCGCTTCGCTCGAGGTTATGGGTAGTGTTTTATTCTTTCTATTCGTTGGAGCCTCGCAGAGCCACGGGGGTAGCCCCCTAGAAGCGATCAAAACCGGGATTTTCATGTCCTATTTGGATTACAAAACTTTAGTTATGGGTTTTTTCCCTTCGCGGACGAATTTGCGTTTGCTCTGATAGGTGAGGTCTTTGAATTGATCAAAGATGGTGTCTGCATCTGGGTCCCCTGGCTTTAAACGACGGAGTTTTTTGTTTAAAGCGGCTTCCTGTTTTCGGTCCTCGTCAAGGAAGTATTTGGTGCTGCCGAACCATCCATTGATCAAGGCGCCTGCAAGACGGCCGGTTGTCTTCTTGTGAAGTTCGATGTCGCGGATTTGTTCAAATGTCATTGAGTCGACGTGATGGTGGACGCGGAACTTTGAACCGTCATAGGACCACCATTGCCAATCGGTTCCAGTAGTGACGACGCCATAGACCTTAGGAATATGCTTCTTTTGGCTGGAATTACTTTGATGAGCCAGATACAGGGAGACAATAACACGGGCACTTGCGTCGTCGGAGCCCCACATTGAATGCGGCACTATAGACACAACTGTAGTGACTACATCGCCGAAGGTCTTGAAAATCAAAGTGCTGTAATCGTGATTGTACTGGTTGTAAGCTTTCTCAATCGTGTACAGGCCGTTAAAGTAGGTCAGCACAACGGACATGACTCGATGAATACGCGTCATGGCCGGAGCATCGTCGGTAGTCAGCAACAGCCGATTCACACAGCGTAGCTCATCCTTCAACGGAAGCTGGACAAAACAAGGTGTGAACGAGGAGATCTTTGAACTCTTGTCAGATAAATTCCATTTCAGAGACTTTTTGGCCATCCAAATGTCCTCATATCGCAGACTGTCAAACAAGGCAGCGTTGTTGATCATGAGGTCCAAAATGGTGCCCCGATTGGCCATCCAACCAAGTAAGACGTCATTAGGCTCAAAATCAAGTCGTCCCTCTAATCTGTAGCAAATGGAATAGATAAACTTGTCAAAGCTCTGAGGAACCCCATCCTTCGTCAACCCCAAAAATCGTCCAATACTTGTCAATGTACTGATTGTTACCGACATTTTTGCAATACACAAACTGTGATGCTTCGCATCCTACCATTCATATTTATACTCCAAGACACAATCCGTTATTTTAATCTTGATTTCTATAAATATGCAAACTTAACCGCGGTCAAGTTAAATTTAAATACGCCCAGACCTCAGATATTCTTGTATCCACACACAATTATTTTTAACACACTATAAACCACTTAATCTCTAAAAGTTAAGGCATTAATACCTAACTTTCTCTTGGGTAGACCTCAACACCCCCTCTGGGTCGACTTCGCCTGAACCCAAGGTACCACGCTCTCTATTGGTTGAAGCCTCGCAGAGCTACTGGGGTGCAGGGGACTGGCCCTCTGCAAACCTAACCCACAACTGGGTTTCTGGAGGCACGCCCCCAGACCCCGTGGGCTCGCTTCGCTCGATATTATGGGTAGTGTTCAGCTCTTTATTCGTTGAAGCCTTGCAGAGCCACGGGGTACGGGGGGCTGACCCCCTGCAAACCTAACCCACAACTGGTTTTCTGGGGGAATGCCCCCAGACCCCCTGGGCTCGCTTCGCTCGAGACTATGGGTAATGTGTTCTTTTTTTTCTATTCGTTGAAGCCTCGCAGAGCTACGGGGGTGCAGGGGGCTGGCCCCCTGCAAAATCCTAACCCAGAACCGATATCGCCTAGCGTCCGGTTCAGCCGCCTCGTAAATTTCTGCGGAACAAAGATACGTTTTGCGCTTCTCTTTCTGGAAAAAGAAGAATAACTATCAATTTGATTGAACAGCATCTTCATAATTCGCGAAACGAGCCTAAACTTGTCTTGCCAAGCTGAAGAATGGTGATCGCGCTATGCGCGTGTTTTTTGTGAGTAGCGCGTTTGTCGCGTTTTTGTTTACCCAGCTTCAAGACATAAACACCTTGGGTAGATGAGTTTGGTCTTGCAGCGAGGGAAGGATGCCGCCAAAAGCTAAGCAGAATTATCACGCCCGGCTTGTACGGGAGAACAGCTTCCAGGATGCTCGACCTGCTGGGTCGCGATCTCGAGCAAAGAAGAACGCGGTATCTTGGCCTCATAGTAAGCCTACAGTAGAGAGTATGGCTGCGGCGGGGTTTTATTTTGATCCGGCGTTGGATGTGAATGATAAGACCTCTTGTTTTATGTGTTTTGTGTCCTTGGACGGGTGGGAACCTGGGGATGATCCTTTAGAGGAGCACGCAGCTGTGCTGCCCGAGTGTTCGTGGGTGAGGGTTCGGTCCGAAGCTTGGAAGCAGGTACCGGAGAATGAGATGGTCAATTCTACATATAACCCTCATTCTTTGGACTCTTTTAATGCTAGGTTGGACACGTTCACCCATTGGCCTCATGACAGGAAGAAGGGCTGGAATCCGACGAGCTTTAATATGGCGAAGGCAGGATTTTACTTTAACCCCGACAATCCGGATGATGACACCGCGTCGTGTACTTACTGTGGGTTATCGTTAGATGGCTGGGAACCTAAAGATGAGCCTATTGAGGAACATCGAAGAAGATATCCGGCGTGTTTGTTCTTTTCGGTCGAGAAACCTCGCGATTTGTCTGTTGATTCAGAGTCGGTTGTGGAGACTCCTACAACAACGCCTGACACGACCACGCGTGGACGAAGATCTACGCGTGGACGGTCGTCCAAGCGGTCGAGCTCTGCAATGTCTAGCGATGAGTTTGATACAGGCACTGCGACAAAGAAGAAACGTGCCAGCTCGCGGACAAAGAAGCAGACCAAGAAGGGCTCCAAACAACCTGCAAAGGGCAAGGCTAGATTGTCTGCGTTTTCTGATGATGAGAATCAGTTCGGTGATGCCATTAGCTTGAAACCAGCGCATATAAAATCTCCCGTTAAAGAGGTCGAGGAGGAAGGGGAACAAGAAGAGCAGCCTGAACCTGAGTCTGAACCAGTGCAACAACAAGAGCCCGAGCCTATCCAGGAGGATGCGCATGAAGATGGCAAAGAAGTCAAGCATACCAGAAAATCACGGTCTAGTCGAACCAATGCAAGTGCAGACGATGATGACGATGATACTGGCATGGTTACTGCTAATGATATTACCGTCAAGGAGGAAGAAGTTCCACCCGAAGACGAGGTTATTGCGGACAATGGCGAGGACCAAGATGATTCAGTTATTGAAATTGAACCCCCACAACAACAGAAGGAGCAGGAGCCGGAACAAGTGGACGAGGAGTCTATAGCAGACCCGGGACAACAACGCGAGCCTGAGATCATGGAGGAAGATGAGCAGCCTGCGGAGCCTGAAGAGGAGCAAGTGACCCCGGCAGAGGCTAGACAAGAACGGGAACCTGAACCAGAGCTTGAAGCTGAGAAGGATTCGGAGCCAAGTCCAGAACCAGCCAAACAACAGAAGCAGGTCAAGATGCCTGGCGCGTTCCCAGAATCAAGAGAAGCTTCTGCCGCCCCCGAGCCAAAGAAACCCACCAAAAAGTTACCAAAGGATTCTTTGGACAAAAGTCGAAAGAAACGAACATCTGCTGAACTTGAAATGGAATACGGTATGTCCAGCTCCAGCGCAAGCCCAGCTCTAATCCCCACAAAGAGTCGAAAGTCTGCTGCTACTGATAAGTCAACAGCCAAATCAGATAAATCCATCAAGTCAGACAAGTCCACAACAAAGGCAGAACAGTTTGCTTCTGCTGAAGAAGTCGGAGAAGAAGACAAATCGGCTTCCAACGCAGAAAAGCCCACTACCAAAGGCAAATCCTCTACCAAGCCCGAGAAACCAGGGACAAGTGTGGAGAAATCTGTTTCGAAAGCCGAAAAGTCCTCCACCAAAGATGAAAAGTCCACCTCCAAAGCAGGCAAATCTACTTCCAAGTCCGCAGCAGACAAGTCTACAAAGTCAGACAAATCCACGTCCAAAGCAAAGGCAGATAAATCCACCAGATCAACGCGCTCCACTAAATCGACTAGCCGAACTAGCAACACACGACCGTCTGGGATGGCACTGCTGGATGAAGACGATGATGATGACGACGACAACAACAAGAACAATGACGATGATAATGACAACAAACAAGAAGATACCCACAAAACACTCACTCGTTCATCTGGAATGGCCCTGCTGGGCGAGGGAGACGACGATGACGATGAAGCCGAAGATGCTCTTGACAGACGACTAACACACGTTTCTGAGCCCCCAGAAAGTGAAAACTGGACCCGTTTAACCTCTTATGACTCACCTGGCTCATCACCAGCAGAAACCCGCAAAAAGGCATTTGCCCTTAACACCCCACCAAAGCAAAATGATCATGACGACAAAGAAAACGAGGACCCAGAGGAACAACAATCCCAACCCATCCAAACACCAGCCAAAGAAGTCCGAATAGTCACTCCTCCAGAGCATCCAAAGTGGGATGCGGCCGACCCAGACATGGTCTTCAGCATTCTCCAGGAACTAGAACCGTCCTTCACCGAAGAAATCCAAAACGACGAGACCTTGCAGGACAAGACCCTCGTTGAATGGATCGCATTCCTAGCCGACCGTGCTGAAGAAACCTTCAACGAAAAGGCCAACAAACTATTCGCCATAGTCGAGGAACAAGGCGAACGAGGAATCCAATCAGTACAAAACCTCCCTGTTGCCAATTAAACCCTTCATGACATTTTAGTGATATAACAATGATATTATTTATCTACACTATACGCTTTACCACGTACATCAATATTTTCCTGGGGGCACGCCCCCAGACCCCCAGAGTCGGCTTCGCCGAGGTTTGGGCAAATCCCATGATCAACGAACTGTGTGGAGGCTTAGACTATCTCTCATCTTATTTCTCACATGGAGCTATACGTCTAAATCTTCTTCAGTATTTTTCCGCTTGGCAGAAGATTCTAGCAACCCAAATCTGCGAAACCGGTTCACCGAAGATTGAGATAGTGTTCAGTTTCCTTCTATTCGTTGAAGCCTCTGAAGGTTCACCGTACCTGGCCATGAAACCTAAATGTAAACAAACAACTGCATATACGCAGGTATAACTTAGAAAGTATTTATATTTGATAATTGGACCAATTAATAAAGAACGTTCGAGCTATATATTAAAATCTCTACATTGATAGACCGACTGGGGGCGTGCGCCCCAGAAAACTACCACAGGGTTAGGTTTGCAGGGGGCCAGCCCTCTGCACCCCCTTGGCTCTGCGAGGCTTCAACGAATAGAAAGAACAAACCGCTACCCATAGGCTCGAGCGAAGCGAGCCCTGGAGGTCTGGGGGCGTGCCCCCAGCAAACCTGCTAAGCCGACCCAGGGGGTCTGGGTCTGGCCAGAAAAGTGATATGAGAGTGTAATAAATGTGATTTTTTATTTTCTATGGGAAGTTTTATGGGACCTGTTGAGATCACGTAAACGAATGGCGTTAGTAAAAACATGACAAAACTTTTTTTTTGTGTTTTTGTTTTTCTTTGCTGGATGTTTGAAGTTTTTGTAGAGCCCATAATTTGTTACTCTCTGCGGACGCCGGGTTGTTCGTAGACTGGGAATTGTGGGTAACCCATGGGACCTGCCATGTATACTGGGTTAGGGCCACTGCCCTGTTCGGGCACTCTCATGTAGACCATGTCGTTTTCTGCGCCGGCGGTTGGCATTTGTTGATGCTGTTGTAGAGGAGGAGGCTGCTGTTGCGGTTGCGAGCCCATCATGGATGGTGGTGGGGGTGGTGCCGCGCCTCGGTATTGGTTCATTGGATCGTTGAGCCCCATTTGGTCGAATTGCTGCTGTACCATGCCCATGTCGTATTGGGTTGCGGGTGGTGGTGGCGGTGGCGCATTTCCAAACTGTGTTGTTGCAAACATTTGTGGGGGTGGCGGTGGCAGTGCAGATGCAGCGTTGGGTGGCGGTGGTGGCGGCCCACCAAAGTAGGCCGGCTGGGTTGGTTGCACACCTGGCGACATCTTTGGGAATGGCTTTTGTGGCGAATGGCTCTGTCTGCCACCACCATTGTTGGACGTTGGCGTGCCGCCATTGTGGCTGTTGCCTCTGCTCGTTCTGGGCTTCATTGGGTAGGAGCTATTGTTGTTGCTGCTACTGTTTTGAGACTGCGAGTTGTTGTTGCTGTTGCTTCCATTGCCATTTCTCTGGGATGGAGTGCGAGTCGCAAGTCCAACTTCGTCCATCAACCGCTTGTAGCCTTGGGAGGGCAAGGCCTTGATTGAGATGAGCACGTTGCGAATCTTGTTGACCGCGTTTTGACGTTCAGCATACTCCAGGAACGGCGTGGAGATGACCTTGTAGATGAAGGTTGGTCCGTACATGTTGTCGGAGAGAATTTGCTCCAAAATGTGACCGGGAGCCTCTTCGTTGGGCGTGAAGAGGGCATCAAAGATGGAACGTCGTGCTACTGGGTCTGCCTTGTGGTTGATGACCTTTAGGACTGTTAGACACGCCAGCTTGTGAGTGCACAATTGAACGAGGTTTGGAATCAACCGTGGCGCCAGAATGCTGTGACGGTTTGGCAGCGTGCAGGTATCCAAAAACCAAGTCAACAACAGAGCACCATTGGCGTTGGTAGCCAATTGAACTGCATGAAGCGTGATTGCAGCTGCAAGCATTCGTTGTTGGTCACGTGTCGCGTAATGCGACTCCAAACACGCGCGCATTGCTCGAGCTCCAAATCTGCCCTGGGCAATGTCCCAAAACCGTGACAGCATCGTTTCAAAGATAAAGTCGTTCCATGGCGACCCGTACTTTAGACAACACTGGATCACGTAGTTGCCAAACTGGTCCAAAAACAGATGGACCGTGTATGGACGCAGCGATTGGGAAATCAGGTCGTATTGTCGACTAGTTCCCGCCACATCAATGATCTTTTGAGCTGCCCAGGTGCCGTTCTTGTGTATACCAATTTGGGCCAGATAGGGAGAAATTTGGTCCAACATGAGCTCCTTGATGGGCTCCGAACACGTGTCAAAGAGCTTTTGAACAACAGTGTTGCCCACATAATCGCTCGACAGTTCGGCAATTTCGTCCAACAGATCAACAGCAATCTCTTCAACCTCCTCTTGAGAACATTGTCCGCTATCCACCTTTTTGCGAACCTCCCGAAGAGTGGGTGCATCATAGACACGGTCTGGAGAGGGCTCTGGAACTAGTGGAATCTCTGATTCAAATTCATTAAAATCAAGTGCCCGTTGAATCGATTCTCTAGTCCAACCAATCTCCCCTTCATCAGCGCCTAGGTCGCCAACAATCTGGACCATGTCGTTTTGAATCTCCGACAAGTCTCTGATGGGCTCAGTTTGCACCTGCTCCTGGCTACCCTCCTTGTCCGTGACGGCATATTCAACGCCGCTGGTATTACTATTACTATTATTGGTGTGGTTGTGGTGGTTGTTGTTATTGTTGCTGCTGTCATAATCCCCATCGTCCGTTCGCTCGCTTGCAGGGATGGATTTGGCGAACCGGACCCGACAGGGCCCAGAGCCAGCAAAGAGCTCCTTGCCGTTCAACACCGACTTGGCATGAATAGCGCTCTCCACCGACAAAAAGTCAATAAACCCGCAATTCTTGTGCGTCAACACCCGCGCAGACTCAATTGGTCCGTACGTGGAGAAGATTGCCTGCAAGGAGTACGAGGTGGTTGAAGACGGAATGTTGCCCAGCCACAATGATCGTGAGGCTCCCACTTGAGAATCGTCCAAGGAAGAGCCACCACCGTCGACAGTAGGCAGACGCTGATTCGACGGCTTGTATGAAAGCGACCGCGAGAGCGACGATGCACCTGTCGTCGGCGGGAAATCAAATGCAGCCGCGGCCGTCTGGGCTCGCGGCCGATTCGGCGTAGTGGCAGCGGCGGTGGCCATGAGATTGGGCACGTGCAAATGCTGTTGCTGTTGTTGTTGTTGCTCATAAATAGTGTGTTGTTGTTGAGGATGCAAATGTTGTTGAAGGTGTTGTTGTTGTGGCTGGTGTGGCTGTGGCTGTGGTGGCTCGTCGAGACCATAGGGGAGCGTATTTACAGTGTAGGAGCGGAGTCTATTTACATCGGTTTTGAGCGAGAGCTCGTTGAGGAAGGGCTGCATTGGGTCGACCTGAGGGTCGTCGTCGTTGTTTGGAGTAGTCGCTGTTGCATTGTTGTTGCTAGCAGTCGACGTGTCGTTAGGCGACGCCCAAATGGAAGGGCCAAAGGGCGAAAACTTTGGCTGAGGAGGCTGGTTCTCAGACAGCACATTCAGCGATCCAGATCTCAATCGAGACGACGCAGACGGCACCTCCAAAGAAGCATTACTAGTAGTAGTAGTAGTAGTCTGCATCACACTCGGAGAACCAATAGGTGAAGGCTTGTCGGGCGACAGCAACGCCAACGACCCCAACGACGTCGACGAGCTGTTGACAAACGACGTCTGCTGCGTAGGAATCTTCAGCCCGGGCGACAGCCTGGACGGAAGCGTACCCGCCCTCGACCTGCCAGCCGTAGCAGCTGCTGCAGTGCTAGTTGCTGGCGCAGCACTGGTCACAGCCGGAAAGGGCACGCTGTTCCCAGGCGACCCAGCCCGCTCGTGCTGCCAGATAGACTTGTTCGGAACACGCTCCTCATGCATTTTCCTACCCTCGTTAGCAAACCTGTCTCTGACCTCTAGGAGGCGGCGACTTACCGTTGTTGTTGCGAATACACTCTCGGGTCAAAAGGAGAGCCAGCTCCAGTGACAGAGTCGTCAGACATTAGAAATTAAAAGGCACTAGCTGTGGTGGCGACGGCGGTTGCGTGTGGTACGATGAAATAGCTATAGTTCATCAAAAAGTGGCCTTCCCACCGGTTCGTTCGTTCTCAAAATCTGTTGTGGTGTCAACTTCAGACTAAACCGCGTCTTCCCGTGATTGGAGGGGTCTGTTTTATTCGGTGGGTAACCGCCAGTACGCGCGCGCACTTGCGCGCATCAACCCGCGCGCGCATTACGCGAGGAACATTGGATCCGGATCTGCTTCCCCGGCCTTCCCCGGGCTGCACGCATGCAATCGACCACGAGCTGTCCAGGGGTAATAATAAGGATTTTTCAGTGTTCCTTATACATCTTCCCCCAGAGCTCAATTCGCCCTCCTGGAATCTCCGGGTAACTCCCTCGGCTCGTAACGAACGACAGCGACGCACGTCCGACTGCAGCTGCAGTCTCACTGAGCACTGCCTACACACTCCCGCCTTGTCTCAATCATCTCCCCCTTTGGCAGCTAACCAACCACCCGCAATATCGGAAGGCATACCCACACCCCCTGAGTCGGTTTTTTGGTTCAATTTTATGTTTAATTGAAATAGGATTTCTGGGGGCACGCCCCCAGACCCCCTGGGTCGGCTTCGCCGAAGTTTGGGCCCATTTCCATGTTCGGCTAATTGAGTTGTCTTCATTTTATTTCTCAAGAGATGAAGTCCCGCAGGGCTATTGTTTTTGGTTCTTTTTTTAAAAAAGAACAATATTTTAGCATTGTATGATGGTCTTCTGGGGGCACGCCCCCAGACCCCCCGGGGTCGGCTTCGCCAAAGTTTGGGTCCACTTCCATGTTCGGCTAATTGGGTTGTCTTCATTTTATTTCTCAAGAGATGAAGCCCCGCAGGGCTATTGTTTTTGGTTCTTTTTTAGCGTTGTACGATGGTCTTCTGGGGGCACGCCCCCAGACCCCCTGGGTCGGCTTCGCCGAAGTTTGGGGTCAATTTCCATGTTCAGATAATTGGGTTATCTTTTATTTATTCCTCGAGAGTTGAAGCCCGCAGGGCTAATGTTTTTGGTTCTTTTTTTAGAAAGAACAATATTTTAGCATTGTACGATGGTCTTCCGGGGCATGCCCCCGAAGCTGAGGTCTATTTCCATTTTCAGCTAATTGAGTTGTATTTCATTTGATTTTCGAGAGTAGAAGCCAGCAGGGCTATTTTTTTTTTTTTTTTTTTTTTTTTTTTTTTTTTTTTTTTTTTTTTTTTT
>JAJMDO010000059.1:20211-56484 GCA_030573635.1 Blastobotrys ciferrii | reverse complement strand
TGTTATTTCGAAGAGAATGGTGTAGAATGATCAATGGCTTTCCTTGGGGGTGTTAGTACAGATAGGGTTATTATAATAGTAAATTGAACTATACTCCGGGATTAGTTGAAGCCCGCAGGGCTAAGGTTTTTGGTTCTTTTGTTTAAAAAAGAACAGTACGCTAGCGATCAAGTCCATTAATGGAAGTCAGCTATGTGTTCTGGGATGAATTGAAGCCCCGCAGGGCTAATGTTTTTGGTTCTTTTTTAAAAAAGAACAATACAGGAGTCAAAATCCATGAATGGAGGGCATTATATGTTCTGGGGTGAATTGAAGCCCCGTAGGGCTAATGTTTTTGGTTCTGCTAATAATTAACTCAAAAAAACAACGCGCGCACGCGAATTTCGGGTAGACTAGTAATTTAGTATAATTAATATTGGTTAATTTATATTTGTGTCACTGAACTATGTAGGATGATCCTTGCCTTATCAGTACGCCCAAGCATCCGTTTAAAATTTGCCACTGATTTCGTTCATTTTAGCTTGACAGCCAGCATTAAAGGCCATTAGCTACTTGAACGCTGTTGCAGGAACCTGTGAGAAGGGCGGCCACGTGTTTCTATGTTACGCAGAACAACGCTTTATGGTCCTTTTTCTTGAGAAAGCAGACGACGACACGCCAGTAAACTCTCTCAAACTCTGCCTTTTCTCAAAAAAAGAAAGAAAACCCATGATTAAGTCAACCCAGGGAACCCTATTACAGGTTACAGACCAGTGGTGAACATCGACTCTGCAAAACTCCAACTCGTTGAAAATATACTTGACCACAACATCGGCTAAGGAATCCCAGGGATCGCAGACAAATCACCAACTCATGTTTTTATTTAAAAAAAGAACCAAAAACAGTGGCTCTGCGAGGCCCACAACCGGTTTTCTGGGGGCACGCCCCCAGACCCACAGAGCTCGCTTCGCTCGAGCTATGGGTAACTTGTTTTTTTCTTCTATTCGACGAAGCCTCGCAGAGCCACGGGGGTGCAGGGGGTTGGCCCCCTGCAAATCCTACCCCAAACCTAGCTTCTGGTGACACGCCTCGCTGAAAACAGGTGTGACCCCAACCTCTCTGAAGTTGGCCTCTAGCAAATCTACTAAGTGTTGTTCTTTTTAAAGAAAGAACCAAAGACAGTGGCTCTGTGAGGCTTCAACTCGTTGAAAAATGCATCTGACCTCAACTTGGTCGAAGCTATCGCCCGAAACTCACCAAGTGTTGTTCTTTTTAAAAAAAGAACCAAAAACAGTGGCTCCGCGAGGCTTCAACTCGTTGAATATACATCAGAATTCAATCTCGGCGAAGCCACTTCAGGCAAATCAGACTCTGCAAGGCTTCAGCTCGCAGAACTCAACCTCGGTGAAGCTGTCGCAGGCCAATCACTGAGTGTTCACTGACTCTGCCAGGCACCAACTCGTTCTGTCCTCAACTTCAGCTAAACTACCCCAGAATGAAAACTCGACCCCAACCTCGGCGAAGCCGACCCAGGGGGTCTGGGGGCGTGCCCCCAGGAAATCCCCTAAGTGTTGTTTGCTTGGCTCTGCAAGGAGGGTGTTGAAAAACTGGTAGCTCGGCGAAGCCGACCCAGGGGGTCTGGGGGCTAGAAATGGGCTATGTGTTGCTGAGGGATATTATTTCAAGTTTGTTGTGTTGAGCTAGCCAAATCGAGACGACGTTGGCCCCTTGCCTGCACCCCCTGAGTATGGAGGATAGCGCGTTATTATTGGAGCGGCATGGGCCCAATCCGGTAACTGATGGCCGGGTGCTTACGTCAGCACGCAATTTTGTGGGGTAGCTTAGCACATGCCCAGGGCTGCGCACACGTGCGTACAGCACGTACCGGTCGAACTAACAGCTCGTCGCTCCCCGCGGCCTCCGGCTTCATGTCATACGCCGGAACGATACGGCTCGGCCGATGTTGATGATAGCGGTGCCTGTTTCTTGCTGTGTTGGTTATCGCACTTGTCTATCGCTCCACCGAGCCGGTAGCGCCGATCGCTGCCCCCTTCGGCGGCCCTAATCTTTAATATCTCGAACTCCGATCGCGCGCGCGCATATCTCGCAACGGCGATGGATGACTCAGGGCCCCGGTCCATTAGGCAAAGGCCGAGCCCGTGCTCGCACTCGCACTCGCACGAAGAGTCTGTGCTTGTTTGTCTGCTAAGCCTTCCAGTCGGCTAATTGCAGACGTGTGTCTGTCTGTGGATCACGCATGCAGCAGCAGTATTATGTGCGGTGGACGGCAGCGACGGGCCGCGCGATGATCCTTACATCAACGGGCGGGGGAGCCCTCTCGCACGCATGCATGCCCGACGCTATCTCTCCACACGCTGGGAATGCACCCACCCGGGCCTGACTATATATAAACCCCGTCTGCTCCGCTGATCAGCTATCTACGACTAACACTTTTTTCCTTTCTACAAGCATTTTTAACAAAAACACACCATGGCACTCCCGTTCCCATCGTTCTGCACCGTGTGCGACCGGGAAATAGACACAAACAAGCTCTACTGCTCCGAGAGCTGCCGAATACAGGAAAAAGACAGTCTCATGAACATCTCCACACTACCCTCACAAATGTCAAAATCCCTCGCCCGCAGACTCTCCCTCACAACTGTCTCCCCAGCCTCCCCAACTCCAAACTCCTTCAGACCTCGCACAATGTCCTTCCACTAAAATATTTATTTGTAAATATATGCATTAATTTATATCCATTAGTTACTACCCCTAAGTGTTTTTCTGGGGCTAGCCCCCAGACCCCTGGGTCCGCTTCGCGGATGTCGGGTAGGTATAACTATGTTTAACGAATGGGATGGTTTCTGGGGGCTAGCCCCAGACCCCCTGGGTCCGCTTCGCGGATGTTGGGTAGATAACTATGTTTAACGAATGGGGTGGTTTCTGGGGGCTAGCCCCCAGACCCCCTGGGTCCGCTTCGCGGATGTTGGGTAGGTAAACTCTGTTTAACGAATGGGGAGTTCTAGCCCAAGATTCCCTTGGACCGCTTCGTGGAGGTTAGGTAGATATAACTGTGTTTAACGAATGAAGAGTTTGCTGAGGGTTAGCCCCAGACCGCTGGGTCCTCTTCACGATGGTGGGTGGAGTATGTAACGCTTTGTTTAGCAATTGAGGTTTGTAAAAAACGTGGTTTCTATCCTACTAGCAGAAGTCTTCAGGGCATAATGTCTTTGTTTTTGTTCAACGGGTAGTTAAACAGAGCTGGTTCTTGGAAAAATAGCACGCTTCTCAACGGGTAGTTGTCCCGCAGGGTTACTGTTTTTGGTTCTTTTTCAAAAAATAGCAATACTTCTAAACGAATAATTGCCTGTAGGGCTACGTTTGGTTCTTTTTCACACTTCTCAACGAATAATAGCCCCGGCAGGGCTAATGTTTTTGGTTCTTTTTTTAAAAAGAACAATACCGCTTCAACGAGTAGGAGCCCCGCGGGGCTAATGTTTTTGGTTCTTTTTTTAAAAAGAACAATACCACTTCAACGAGTAGAAGCCCCGCAGGGCTAATGTTTTTGGTTCTTTTTTTAAAAAGAACAATACCGTATCGACGAGTAGAAGCCCCGCAGGGCTAATGTTTTTGGTTCTTTTTGTTAAAAGGAACGAACCTATTCGAGCAATGGTACCAGAGCACAGGGTCCGATTGGCGGAGGCTGGGTAAGTTTACCATGTCTGACAAATTGAAGGTGGATTAATTCTATCCGACGGGTAGAGGCCCCGCAGGGCAAACGTTTTTGGTTCTTTTTTGAAAAAGAACAAAGCTGTTCGACGAGTATGTCTTTGTGGCTGTAATTGTGTTGTTAAAGGTCCGAAACAGGGCTATGACAATCTGGTAATTTGGGTTAGGTTGGGTTTTTTCTGGTAAGGGAAGGTCGGGATGTGTTAACCAAGAAGGACATTGTGCCTTCCGTTTGGGGAGTCTTTGTTACAAATGGGGATATAAGCAAACAGACGTTGCTTTAGAGGGAGACATACAGCCGACAGACTTGAGACAAGGGTGGATTGACACATGCATTGGGTTGTGAGAATGCATGCATGCCGCTTGTAACTAACTAAGAAGGGACCGAGAGTTTCGTATTTTCCGGGTTGATCTACATTTATACATGGGCCTAGGCATAATTATATATACAGTGGCACGTTGCACGCACCCAGCCATGTGCCGTGACGAGCGGGAAGTGAAGCCGATCATCACATTTGAAACACGACCCCCACCAGCGTAAGCCTAATCCTGCAGGTACGTACATTTCAGTACATCAGTCCCTGCATCAGCGAAGCTGTCCATCTGTAGAGGCCATGCCTCTGAATAACCTCTTTTCTTCTCTTCTTACAAACAAGGCCAATCGAGCTTATTTTTTTTAAATTTTTGGGGGCACGCCCCCAAACCCCCAGGGTCCGCTTCGCGGATTTTGGGTCAATCCAACCTTCTGCGAAACAGAGCCAACTCTTTTACTTCTTTTCTGGAAAAGAAAATAATTTGACAATTGATTTTTGCATGCCTCCAGAAAACAACAACTGGGTTAGGTTTGCAGGGGGCCAGCCCCCTGCACCCCCGTGGCTCTGCGAGGCATCATCGAATAGAAAGAAGGAACCTCTACCCATGACCTCGAGCGAAGCTGGGGGTCTGGCAGCGTGCCCCCAGAAACTAGTTCTGGATTAGAGGTTCAATAGGAGGCCTCAAGTGCATTATATGTGCAAAAATCCAACCTTCTGCGAAACAGAACCAACTCTTACTTCTTTTCTGGAAAAAACATAATTTGACAATTGTTTTTTGGGGGCACGTCCCCAAACCCCCGGGGTCCGCTTCGCGGATGTTGGGTCCAGCCAACCTTCTGCGAAGCAGAACCAACGCTTTGCTTCTTTTCTGGAAAGAAGGAGCATAATTAGACAAATTGAAGCAATTTTGGGGCCATGACTCAAACCTTGGTGCCCGCTTGGTGCGTTGCAGGTCAATCCAACATTTTGCGAAGCAGAACCAACGCTTATGCTTCTTTTGTTCAGAAAAAAATAGATTATTTCTTGGGAACAATATTTGTTTCGTAGAAGTCGAGCTAATTCAGCATCCTTCAAGGTAGTACTTAGGCTTAAATTTCCCTTCTCGAAGAGTGGCTTTAGTTATTCGGTAAAGCTATTTACTCCGTTCCCTCATAATCACCCCACCCGAAAAATCAGACTGTCTTGTCTCATTGGATTCCACGTTCAAAAACCTTTCTTCCAATGCCCTGCTGATGATTCTGCTGGGCTGATGAATTGTTCTTTTTAAAAAAAGAACCAAAAACATTAGCCCTGCGGGGCTACTATTCGCTGAAGCAGTATTGTTCCTTTTAAAAGAAACAAAAAGCTTGACCCTGCAGGGCTACTATCCTAACTCCGGTGCTTTTGACCACCTCGGATACGGTTCCCTCATCTATCGTCGTTCGTAGTAACCGCAGGGCTACTGTTTTTGGTTCTTTTTTTAAAAAAGAACAATTCATTAGCCCTGTGGCGATACTACTCGCTGAAGTAGTATTGTTCCTTTTTAAAAGAAGCAAAAAGTTTGACCATGCAGGTCTACTATTCGCGGCGTATTGTTCTATTTAAGAAAAAAAAACCAAAACGTTAATCCTGCGGAGCAGCTATTCCTTGGGAAATGGTGCTCTTTTGAAAAACCGGCTGGCTTCAAATCGTTGAAAATAGAGTTTTAGTTGATTTAATAAATTACAGATGGGCTTCACATCGTGAAAATAGAGTTTTACCTAATTTAAAGCATTATAATTTATGCAATTTATTACTCTGTTGGTCGAATTATATTCTTTGCATGATCGGTAAACAGCCAAAGTCAAATTTTCGAAAACAATTATTCTCGCGTCAGAAACCTACCTGGAGTAATAGAGATATTAATGCCCTGACAAGATTCTCAACAGCAACTTGCTTCGCTCGAGGTTCTGTTATGGGTAATGTGCCTTCCTTTCTATTCTATGAAGCCAGTCAGCCCCTACAAGTTACTCAACGGCAAAGTCACAATTATTTTAATGCTAGAACGTACACAACTTTTTGGTATTGTCTGGGAACTGCGTTAGAAATTATTTTGCTAGCTAATTGCAGAAACGAAAACTAATGGTGGTTATACCATGTTGAACAAACAAGAATTAAATCTCAGTAAGATCCATGCTTCGCTAAATTTTAAGTAAAAACAACACAGCACTAATAGAAGCCCCGTAAGCCTAGTGTTTTGGTTCTTCTAGAAAAAACAACAGTACTTCTCGTCGAGTGACAGCCCCCGAGGTCTCTGTTTTCGGACCTTTCTTAAAAGAACAATGCTTCTTCATGAATAGTAGCCCCGCAGGGCTAATGTTTTGGTTCTTTTTTAAAAAGAACAATACTGCTTCAACGAATAGTAGCCCCGCAGGGCTAATGTTTTTGGTTCTTTTTAAAAAGAACAATACCACTTCAACGAGTAGTAGCCCCGCAGGGCTAATGTTTTTGGTTCTTTTTTTAAAAAGAACAATAGTCTCATGAGTTGAAGTTTAATTTCCGACTTTCGCGAAGCGGAACCACGGGGTCTGGGGCGTTCCCCCAGCTACAGAGCCTATACGACTAAATTTAGGGGAGTACGGAGGCAGGGGGATATAAGGGTAGAACATGCATGACACAAGGGGTTGTTGTGTTGTGGTGGTGGAGGTGGTGGGTATTAATTTTTTTTTTTGTTGTTGTTTTTGTGTTGGGAGGAAAAAAGCAGCGACTGGACATGACGATGATAGAGGAGGATATGGAGCGCATGAGTGTACGGACACGGATAGACCAGCTGCCGCCGGAGCTGCTGAACATTGTGTTTGCGTATCTGCACTCCAAGAAGGAGAAGTGGGCGTTTATCCTGGTGTGCAAGAGCTTCTTCAACTCGTGTGTGGACGACGTGTGGTTCCGGCCGCAGTTCACCAGCCACGACAAGCTGGCGAGCTTTGTGGCGGTGCTGAGCGCCACCGACCATCTGTCGATTGGGTACGCGTCGCTGGTACGGCGACTGAACCTAACAAGCGTGTACGAACACGTGACTGACGAGACGCTGCGCCGGCTGAGCGTGCTGACTCATCTGGAGCGGCTCACGATCTCGAACTGCATGCAGTTGACGGACGACGGGGTGATTCCGATCATCGAGAACAACCCGAACCTGCAGTCCATCGATCTGTCCAACAATGACCTGCTCACGGGTCGGACGCTTCAGGCGCTGGCCACGCACTGTCCGCGATTGGGCGGTGTGTATGCGTCCAACTGTAAACTACTGACCGACCACTGCGTTTCGCAGCTGGCGCGGGGGTGCGCCCTGCTCAAGCGGGTCAAGCTCAACGGTTGCTACGACCTGAAGGACGATTGTGTGTACGAGCTGATTCGGCATTGTCCGCTGCTCGTGGAGATTGATCTGTCGGCATGCGGCAACATCACCAACGAGCTGGTGACTGCTGCGTTGGAGACGTTACCGCAATTAAGGGAGCTGCGACTGCAGAACCATCTCCGCATCTCCGACAAGGCGTTTCTCTCGCTCTCATCCAATGCACATCTCGAGAAGCTGCGAATCATCGACCTAACTGCATGTTCGTTGATCACAGACGATACGGTGCATCGACTCGTGAACGCAGCACCCAAGCTCCGCAACGTGGTGCTGGCCAAGTGTGTGAACCTCACAGATATGGGCATTCACGCGCTCACCCGTCTGGGGAAGTCGCTGCATTACCTGCATCTCGGACATTGCGCCAACATCACGGACGCCGGGATCAACGCCCTCGTCAAGTGCTGTCATCGCATCCTCTATATTGACGTGGCCTGCTGCACGCAGCTCACCAACGCGGCGGTCAAGGATCTGGCCACACTCCCCCGTCTGCGGCGCATTGGCCTCGTCAAGTGTCAGAACATCACAGACGACGCTATTTACGCCCTCGCGCACAAAAATGGCGACGCCAACACCCTCGAACGCATTCATTTGTCCTATTGCGGCAATATTACCCTTCTGGCCGTTCTCCGTCTGGTCAATGCATGCCAGAAACTGACCCATCTCTCCCTCACGGGCGTCCCCCCCTTCATGCGGCACGACCTCACCCAGTACTGCCGCCCCCCGCCCCCTGAGTTCACCCAACACCAGCAGGCCGTCTTCTGCGTCTTCTCCGGCTCCGGCGTCGACAAGCTGCGCGACCACCTCAACATGCTGCTCAACGAAAACCCCGACTCAATCTCCCCCCTCGTCGACCACCAACGCTACTTCACCGTCGTCGAAGACGAGGTCGAGGATGACGTCGTCGGCTTCACCTCTGACTAATCTTCGCTAACTTTATTTATCTCTCACAAACAGCAACCACAAAACTATATATTTATACACATTTTCGCTTGTTTTATATGCTTTCTGGGGCACGCCCGAAACCGCTGGGCCGGCTGTTTTCTGGGGGCACGCCCCCAGACCCCCTGGGTCGGCTTCGCCGATGTTTGGGTATGTGTATAGAACTATATGCATGCTTCCAGTACGTTCCGGGTTTTCTCCACGAGTAGTAGCCCCGCAGGGCTAATGTTTTGGTTCTTTTTTAAAAAGAACAAATGCTGAAGAGTCGTATAGAGCTATGTTTACAGTATTGGGTAGAAAGATTGAATTTCAACGATTTGTATCCCCGCAGGGCTAATATTTTTGGTTACTTTTTAAAAAGAACAATACCACTTCAGTAGTATATTTTTGGTGTCGCCTATAGTTCCAACTACTGCTATAACCAAATGCTAGCGCTGGCAATGCTGCCCTGACCCTAAAGCAGACAGTACCTCTGTACCCTTTTCATTCTCAGAACAGAGCCCACTCCATTACAACAACGGACCATCGGGGATATTAAACACTCGTATCGGATCTCGGCCTGACGACCTTTTCCTATCAATCCACGCCACTGGTCATATAGCTATAACTCTAATTTGTGGTTTAAGTCAGTCAATCCTAAAGTCATGCGAGTTCATAAGCGAAATTAACGCCTAGTGTCCTACCTTCTTCTTAAATCAGCTTGTTCGCTCTTTTCTTTTAAAAAAAAGAATGCAGGAGTATTTGAAGAAACGACTTTACCTATTGATAAGCTTCGCCGAGTATTGGGGATGGTCCTCCATTATTGACATTTAATAATGGAGGACCATCCCCAATACTCGGCGATTATTGTTTCTACCTTGAAGCCTCGGAGAGCAAAGGGGGTTTGGGGGCCAGCCCCCTGCAAATCCTAACCCAGAAGCGTGTTTTCTGGGGGCCAGCCCCCAGACCCCCTGGGCTCGCTTCGCTCGATGTTGTGGCTAGTGTTTATCCTTTCTATTCGTTGAAGCCTCGCAGAGCCACGGGGGTGCAGGGGGCTAGCCGCCTGCAAATCCTAAACCAGAAGTGGTTTTCTGGGGGCACGCCCCCAGCCCCCCTGGGCTCGCTTCGCTCGAAGTCATGGGTAGTGTTTATTCTTTCTATTCGTTGGAGCCTCGCAGAGCCACGGGGGTGCAGGGGGCTGGCCCCCTGCAAATCCTACCCAATCAAAGTGGTTTGGTGGGTAAACTCCTGAGGGTACACAAAGTCTATATATATTAGGTTAATCGAGGATGAGTCTATCGCCGTTAAAGAGTCTTTTACTAGGTTTGATGTCTGCTTTGAATTGGGACCTGTCGGGGGAGACGTTATTGTGGAAGGCTGTGAAGTAGTCTGCGACGACTGTTGGATACCACCTCCCGTTGTTGCCGGGGTAGAACCAGCCGAGGTGTCCACCGAGGGAGGTGGTGGCCATGAAGGTGTAGGGGTTGGCCTTGACCTCGGGGTATGGGATGGCTCCGTAGCCGACGATGGGGTCGTCGAGGGAGTTGAGGATTAGTGTTGGCACGCGGATTCTGGTGAGGCGCTTCGGTAGTAGTCGCAGCTCGTGTCGAAGCCGAAGAAGGGTGCAGTGTAGGTTTCATCGAACTCGTGCATGTAGCGGACGGTGTGAT
This sequence comes from Blastobotrys ciferrii, assembly GCA_030573635.1. Classification (NCBI taxonomy): domain Eukaryota; kingdom Fungi; phylum Ascomycota; class Dipodascomycetes; order Dipodascales; family Trichomonascaceae; genus Blastobotrys; species Blastobotrys ciferrii. The sequence goes on along the minus strand of JAJMDO010000059.1, from coordinate 46,504 downwards.
TTCGTCCCTCCTGCACCACTGGGTGGTCGGCCAGTGTTTGGCGATGGTTCTTGATCAGCTTGAGCAGGTTACGGGCCATCTGCGCTGAGTAGATGTTCCTGCCCAGATACGTGTGTTCCAGATACGAGAAGCAATGTACAAAGTCCCATGGACAGGCCAACAGTGCGGCTGCTGTCACAGCCGTGTCCTCCCCCTCCTGGCCGAGGTAATTTGCCGCAATTGCGGCCCCCAGCGAAAAGCCGATGAGATAGATGCGACGGTTCGGCTGCTCCTTGTGGACCAACCGCACCAGGCGGCGCACGTCGTCTGTGGAGATGCCGCAAAAGAGCTGCGGAGTGGTGATCCTTGTTCGGGCACACCCGCGACTGTTCAACACCATGCAATCAAGGCCGTATTTCTCGGAGCTTAGCGTGCTCACCATGGCCCGTACATACGACTCGTGCGACCCACCGGACATCCCATGGAGCACAATCGCCAGTGGTTTGTCCTCCTTAGTCCTGAGATCGGCGATCTCGTCCTCTGTGAGATACCTCGTTCTGACTGGATAGGGCGGCGGGTCCGGAATCGGACAATACTTCAACGCTTCGTCCCATGCAGCCCTTGACTTTGGCGGGTCGATGACATAATCAACCGACACAGTCGACCCGTCGTCGTCCCATGTCACGAGCCTCCGGCCGTAGTATACCCGGTCAATGTGGTCGTTTGCGGCCATTGTGCCGTAAATGGTCTGCAGATGCCCGTTCCCCAGAAGTGGGCTCTGCCAAAACCAACTGCCCTCCTTCAATTGCGGCACCTTTTCAGCAATCAGACGATCCAGCGAAATGTGCCCGCCGTCGCCCTCTTTCAGAGGCAACTTCACGGTTTTCTCACCATGTGCCGTGTCGACAAACGAACGCACTGAACACGAAAGCAGACTCAAAAGCGACATTTATATCCATCGCCATTGATCAGCACGAGAACGCTCCTTTATATCTTCGTCGCCTCTCCAAGGCTCAAAATTTGTCTCGGAATTCCGCACACCTCGGCTAAACTTACCCCTGCAAATCACCGACGGTTTTTATGCAATCAAATAATTTTTGAAATACACTAATAGGTGGGTTTTCTGGGGGCCAGCATTTTCTCCCCCAGAAACCAGTTCTGGGTTAGGTTTGCAGGGGGGCAGCCCCCTGCACCCCCGTGGCTCTGCGAGGCGCCATCGAATATAAAGAACAGAACATTACCCATAACCTCGAGCGAAGCGAGCCCGGGGGGTCTGGGAGCCAGCCTCCAGAAGATCCATCGATGGATAAAAAAAGAAGTGGAGAAAGTTTTCCGCTCCACAGTAAACTGTGTTTCTGCTAATCGCGGCGAAATCAATTCAGAAGAGCACAGGTGATATTAGCCACGCATCAGCCACAATGCGCGCGTTGTTAATGCGCGCTAGTCTTACCATATGACCGCCGGTAAAACTCCGAGATCAGGTTTGACACATGTCTTAGCTTAATCTTACGGTCTATGGATCTGACGGACGAAACCCGCTTGTTATCGAGAACGAAAGAAGTTGCTTTTGGAGGTGATTAATTCTGACACTAAGTACTCAGTTGGCATTAGTAAATAAACAAAAAAGCGGATGTAGGACCTATCTCTCTCTCGGTTCTTTGTTGTGCGGCTGTGCACAGACTCGGAATCTCGAGATCCTTTTTCCGAAGAAAACAAACATTATACCCACTCCTCTGGGAAAAAAAAATCCAAATGAAAGGAGGACCTATTGATATCACTTCAGTAAAGGGGAATTTCAGAAACCTATTTGTTTCTTGGAAGTCCTGGAGGTCTTTGTCGAGATATGGGCAATGCACATATTCGAAACAGAAAGACGCGTTCTGATCCTTTTCCTGGAAAATAATAGTAACATATGGTTAGCTAAGGCCACATTTACACGTTGAACTCTGGGGAGCACGCCCCCCAGACCCCCCTGGGTCGGCTTCGCCGAGTTTCGGGTGAAGATAACCTTCTGCGAAGCGCCGTCATGCTTCTTTTTCTGGAACACTATCAAAAGTAAAGAACAAAAAACTACGTGCTGTATCAATTAGCTTCTTTGGGACAAACCGAAATTGCCCTATCGAACCAATAGGGTTCATCTTTTTTCATTGATTTGCTCTTTTTAAAAAGAACCACAAACTTGTTTACTCGTTCCTTCGATTTCACCTGCTAAGAACCTCCATCGAGGATGGCGTATACTTTGTAAAAGTTGACTGCAATGTCTATTATTCTTTCTATTCGTTGAAGCCTCGCAGAGCCACGGGGGTGCAGGGGGCTGGCCCCCTGCAATACTTGGAATTGTGTGAAATGTTTCTGTAAAGCAATCTCCGCGTAGCGGACCCAGGGGGTCTGGGGGCATGCGCCCAGAAAACCAGCTTAATAAAGCTTGTATCGGCTAGATTGTAGTAAGCCAATACTTCTATTTACATATGTGTATATGCTTAATTAATTATTTATTTCCCTTTACCAATTACAATTGCATGAGCTAGCTAGCATGATATATATGCACGCATGCATATGTATACTATATGCATGTAACGTACGTACTGCTCATGGCGGGTGTAGTAGCTATAAGCATATATATACACCCGGCCCAATTAACCTCCGCAAAGCGGGCCCAAGGGGGCCTGGGGAGTACTCCCAGAAAGCCAGCATCGAGAGGGGTTAAACCGTGGGCGATTTACGTTGCAAGCTAGCGGGAATTGAACGGTTTGGATTAATATTTGTTTAGAGCTAGGGTTAGGATCTACGTAAACACAAGAGGGTTGCCTAATTGGGAAGGTGGTAAACAAGTTGGGAGCATTTATAAAAAAGTCCCAACGCCTGGTTGTGATTTGTACCAATAACATATATTGAACGGCCAGCTAAGGACTTTTTTGACGGGACATTCATTTCTTCTTTCCTTTTTCTAGGTTCCGTTTGTTCTTTGTTTTTATCCATCCCTCTCCTTTCTCTTCTTTTTGTTGCTTTCCTTAGTTCTATCCATTGAGCTGTGCTCGCTGGGCTACGGATAGTTACCTGCACACGTTAATTACTCTGTGAGAACGCACGTCGACGCGCACAGAGACAGCACTCTGTTCGAACACTACTCTCTTTCATTCGAGCAGACGCCTTTTTCGCTTTTTTTTCAGTTTTTGTTGTTATTAGCGGGCTATTGACTACGCGACTGGAACGCGCGCTCGCTTCTAATTTTTTTTTTGTGTTGTCTGTGCGGCTTTTCCTTTTCCGTTGGGACTTTTGACGCGTTCAGACGCGCGCACGATCTTGCGACACTTTTAAAAGCATCATTACCTGACTCCTTTCCTCACTAGCACACGACGAAGGAGATGAACGTGAGTAACTTCAGCGCACACGTGTTTTGTGGGCTCATACTAACGAGTTTAGACGCGACAGACACGGTCGAGGGTGCCTCGAGCTGGTCACGATGAAAACGCGGGAATGACGAGGTTGACCCGGGCAAAAGCGGCTGCTGCTGGGGGGCTTCAGCCTACCGCGTTGGACCAAGCCAACACGGCGGCCACGCAGCGAAAACGTGCCGCACTGGGCGATTTGAGCACCAATGCAAGCAAGGATCAGGCCAAGTCTGGTAAACTCATGTCCGTCGCGTCCACTGCTGCGGCAGCTACCGCGGCCTCAAGAGCCAGGAGAACCGGCCTGTCCAACGCATCGAACAACAACGCCGCGACAAAGTCCAATGGCACGGCGGCTAGAAAGCCTCTGGGAACCAAGACTAACACCACCAACAAAACTAATGTTCATAATGCAAAGACGACGACGACGACTACGACGAAGACTAACATTGCTGTTTACGACGAATCCAAGGCCAATGCCAACAACAACAACGCGAAGACGACACATAGACTGGAGCACGAGACGGAGAACACGCGAGCGCTCAAGAAGCCCAAGACGGAGCACCACGTAGAGCCCACAGAGGCGAAGAAGGCCGACCAGAGCTGGGATGATCTGGATGCGGAGGACGCAGACGACCCTCTGATGGTGTCTGAATACGTGGTTGAGATCTTTGACTATTTATACGACCTGCAGAAGAAGTACATGCCCAATCCCAACTACATGGACGATCAAAAGCATCTAGAATGGGAAATGCGGGGTGTGCTTGTCGACTGGCTGGTCGAAGTGCATTGCAAGTTCAAGTTGCTCCCAGAGACGCTCTTCCTGGCAATCAACATTGTCGACAGATTCATGTCTGCACGCGTTGTCTCTCTCAACAAGGTGCAGCTGGTTGGCATTGCCGCCTTGTTCATTGCAGCAAAGTGCGAAGAGGTCTACACCCCGGCAATTCAAAACTACGCCTACATATCGGACGGCGGATACGAAGAGGACGACATTTTGAACGCCGAACGGTTCGTCCTGCAAGTCTTGAGCTTTGAAATGTCGTACCCCAACCCGTTGAACTTTCTCCGAAGAATCTCCAAGGCAGACAACTACGACATCCAGACACGAACAATTGCAAAGTATCTACTAGAGATCTCTCTCTTGGACCACCGTCTGATGAAATACCTCCCATCGGACGTGGCCGCAGCAGCCATGTATCTGGCCCGCAAGATTTTGGACCGTGGCGACTGGACCGCCAACCTCATCCATTACTCTGGCGGCTGCGACCAAAAGAAACTATACCCCATTGTGGCCATAATGGTCGATTACCTGGCCGCCCCCGTCGTCCACGATGGCTTCTTCAAGAAATATGCATCAAAACGCTTCCTCAAAGCATCCATCATCGCCCGTCAATGGGCGAAAAACAACGTCCAAAACTACCCCTTGGACTAATTTCATCCTCTCATCTTCTTTTCCATATCTTTGCTATAGTTACCGCGCCTAATTATATATTCTTTCTCATCATTTAGAAACTATCACCTCGTGATTTTGTTCTTTTTCCAGAAAAAGAACCAAAAAGCGTTGTTCCGCTTCGCGGAAGGTAATTCAGAAGGAACTATTGGGGCTGCGTTTGTTCTTTTACCGGAAAAAGAACCAAAAAGCGTTGTTCCGCTTCGTGGAAGGTAGCCAGGGAGAAATATAGAGTTTGGATTCGTTCTTTTTCAGTATAAAGAACCGAAAGCAATATTCCGCTTCGTGGAGGATTATTCTCGGAGTAAGCAGCTATAGATTATAGCGTTGTATTCTAGATTTAGCCTTTTTTCGCAAAATAACCAAAACGTGTGAGTTAAAAGCATAACAAAACATCACCCAGATCTCGGCGAAGTCGACCCTGGGGGTCTGGGGGCTTGCCCCCAGTAAATAAACTCGCGAAGCTGACCTAGGGGTCGGGGCTGGCCCCAAAAGAACGAGAATTATTAATAAAAGTAGTGGATATCGTTATTGTAAATGAGCATTTGCAAGCTTTGGAAGTAACGGGATCTTTGGGAGACGATTTGTCTTAGCCTTGAGAGGAACTTTTTGATGCACTCATTGTCTGCTTTTGTTGTGGCTGTTGCTTTTGTGGCCATGGTGAAGTGTTTGAGGCTTTTGGGGTTGAAGACTGGGTGGTTGAACAGGTCCAGAACGAGGGCTTCGTGTTGTTGCAAGAAGTTGTAGTAGTCTTCTTCTGTACGTTGGTAATCTGTTGTGAACACCAGCTGTTCTACATCGGGGATCAATGCTGGCAGCGTTTGGACCGCGTTTCCAAATACCGCAGGGTTTACTTGAGGCAGAAAGACCTCTAATCTGGAGACGCGACTGCCAAAACCAGCGATGAATCCGCCGTATGTCCAGTCGAAGAAGTAGATCTTGAGGTGAATGACGAATTCAAAGTCCACGGTCGCGTTTACAAGATCGTCGCGAATTGCTGGCCAGATAGTGTCAGTCATTATGTCTTCAAGACATAAGCGTAGGGGGACGTCGGGCTTATTAAACACCTTCTGCACCTCCTTGATCGCACCCATCATCCATATGCTCATGTGAATCAGGAGCTCCTTCAATTCTGGCCTCCCCTCAACGCGGAACCCAGAAACATTCAGAACCACCAACCCGCTCAAGGCACACAAGGGGACGTAATGAAGAGCGAACTGCAGACAATCCTTTGCGTCTTTCACCTGCTCAGCGGGCGTCACCTCGTCGGTCGACTGTTGAGAAGCCACAATCATATTTCTCGCAACACATATCTCTAGCTTTATCCGTGGCATCTCCCTAGCTAACCGTCTACTGAATGTTGACTCCCCAACGCCGTAGTAAACAAACAATTAAGGTTTGGCTAAGCTCACTAAAAACCCAGAGACTGAGTTTGGGACTCGCTCTAGAAGAACTACAAAAGGACCAATCCTTAGCACTGTACTGGCAGAATTAGCCGCATTGGTTATGTTCTATTGAAAAAAATACGCACCCAGAAAATCACCCGTCAAATGGTTCTCTTCTTTTCCAGAAAAGAAGCAAAAGCGTTAGTTCTGCTTCAGAAATCCTTGCTAACCGAACACTCGGCGAAGCCGACCCAGGGGGTCTGGGGGCGTGCCCCCAGGAAACCACCCGTGTATGGTTCTCTTCTTTTTAACATTGGCTCTGCGGGACTACAATTAGTTGGACTTGAAAGCATAAACCAAAGCTTATCTCTCTTTAGTTAGAACTCGCTGAGCTGGTATTATAAAGAACCACCCCAACCGTATCTCTGTGCAATTAGATTAGTAGTTGAAGTGGTATTATAAAGAACAAAAAATGCTACTCTTGCGGAACTAAAACTAGTTGACTGATCTTCTCCTTCTTAAAATAGAGCTAAACCTATAGTTTTAAATGGTAGAATCAGTTGAATAGAAAAAGAAAAAGCAAAAGCATTGGTCCTACGATGCTACAACCTTAGCCGGTAGACCCAGTTCTTTAAAAATCAATACATTGAGCCAACTATTAGCCTAAATGGTAGATCTAGTTAAATTGTTTTTGCCATCTTTCAAGTGAATGAAGAGAATGGTCCACCGTTGTGTTAGTAAGAAGCAAGAACATTGGTTTGGACTTGTCAGTTGCGAAGCGGAAAACCTGACACGGCGTTCAACACCATAAATCTCACTGAGCTTCTGTTTTCGATTCTTCCTGAAAGAATATCCAACTTTATTCTGATAGTATTATGGAGACCACATATGATTGCTTGTTTGCCGATTGAGAAATAGCAACTGATAGCCTCCGCCGAACTCCATGAACCCTCGCCGAGAGCTAATGGTTTTGGCTTTTTTTGTCTAAGAACATGACCAATTCTACCATACAGAGCCAAATATTGATATACTAAGACGCGTATTGTTCTTAGCAAAACCAATCCGCCGAGTCGTAGCCCCGCAGGGCTAATGTTTTTGGTTCTTTTTTTAAAAAAGAACAAAATGAGCCAAACAGATAGAACAAAAATTTAGTTAAGAATATAATGCAGGGTTTATCAATTCGCCTATCTATAGGAGGACTACAGGCTATTGGCCTTAGCAACACCTCTGCCACGGGTCGTAGCCCAGCAGGGCTAATGTTTTTGGTTCTTTTTTTTTTTTTAAAAGAACAAAATGAGCCAAACAGATAGAACAAGATTTTAGTTAAGAATATAATGCAGTTTATCAATTCGCCTATCTATAGGAGGTCTACAGGCATTTGTTTTACAATTTTGAGCCTAGGGCCTTTCTTAGTTTTGGGACCAGGTAGTCGGCCCATTCGGGATCAAGGTCCTCACGTTGGCCTCTGCAAAAGACTTGGGCATGGTAAGAACGCTGATAATGGAGGAGGCCGTTTTTGCCTGGAGGAGGAGGTTCTAAGAGGCCCTTGGCAATGGCATCTGAGCCCTTGGTTGCTTCGGGATGTTTCCCACGGGGTCGAATGACAATATGGAAATGCACGTGATCCACAACCTGGCCCGCAGAAACGCCGTTGTTCTGAACAATGTTGAAGGCTTCGGCGTTTAGAATCTTCTTGAGCGCATTGGCCACCTGCGGAAGCGCAACGCCCAAAGCTGCGGACGACTCCGGGTCGTCGGCCAGTTGGTCAAGGGTCTCGTAATGCCGACGAGGGATCACCAGAACATGCGCCTCCGAGGTCACCAACGGCTGGATGTCCAGAAATCCTAGCACCTTATCCGTAGAGAGAAACACTGTGCCATAGCTCAGCTTCCCCGCTGGGCTGTGCTTCGCAATCCCGCAAAATGGACAGTCCCTGCCAGACATGATGATGCATGCGTTGGGACCATCTCCCCCACACCCATCACTATATATATACAAAAACCGTACCCTGCAGGACCCGTTTCTGTAAAGGGGTTATATTGCTAGTCAGGTGTTTTTTTGGGGGCAAGCCCCCAAACCCCCTGGGTCGGCTTCGCCGAATTGGGGGTGAAAAATAACTTACGTGAAGCAGAACAACACTCTTGCTTCTTTTTCAGAATGCGATATTGTATTTTGTTGAGCTAGTTTACCGGACTGTGTTAATTAAAGTCCTAAGAACAACACCTCAGATTTTCAGTCTATCTTGAGGATACAGTGGCTTTCTTTAAATGGTGCCAAATTCAATGCAAGACCAGCTAAGTATTAGTTAATTCTATGTAGATATTCATAGTTCTATAGCTATGTAGATATAGAAGACTATATAATCAACATTCAAACCTATTGTATTGATTATTCAGTGAGGCTGGTGAATGGCGTTTTGCCGTTGTAAAAGCCGATTCAATGTTCAAGTAACACAGCCACTTGAAGCAAATAGCACAGCCACACCTAATTTCCTAAACTTTACAGCAACGATATCACGTGGAATGGATTGGTGTATCAACAATTTCTATCGATATTTTCCCTATATTCTACTTCTAGCTAACTGAAACCACTCTTGGTTTAGATTGGTCCCCTGCACCCCCGTGGCTCTGCGAGGCTTCAACGAATAGAAAGAATAGAACACTACCCATAGCTTCAAGCGACGAGCCCTGGGGGTCTGGGGCATTCTCCCAGAAATACACTACTGGGTTAGGTTTTGCAGGGGGCCAGCCCCCTGCACCCCCGTGGCTCTGCGAGGCTTCAACGAACAGAAAGAATAGAACACTACCCATAACCTCGAGCGAAGCGAGCCCTGGGGGTCTGAAACCACTCTTGGATGAGGTTTTGCAGGGAGGCTGCAAGGCTTCAACGAATAGAAACAACTGGACACCACCCATAGCCTCGAGCGAAGCGAGCCCTGGGGGTCTGGGGGCGTGCCCCCAGAAAACGACACCTGGGATAGGCTTCGCAGGGGCAAGAACAAGGTTTTCATCAACTTTTGCAGCTTACTTCCAGCTAAGTCATGACATGGTGGAACAACGCTTTTTACTTCTTTCTGTATAAGAATACCATCGAACAGAGTAGTTAGGGATTTCTTGAGCAAAAAACAAACGGTTCACGCTTCCGCGAAGCGGAACAACGCTTTTTGAGAAAACCACTAGACAAGTAAGTTGCTACGTTTTTGTTTTTATTCTTGTCTAAAAGTGTGGGAAATAAATTTGTAACTTTCTATAAGTTAAATTAATTAGTGGTTGGGTAATTACACCAACGCGCACTGCCGACAGCGGTACTTTTTCTATCTAGCTAAAGATGCCGAATTACGGGGCCAACCACCCCTCTAGGGGGATGGGGATGCGGAAAAGAGGAGCTCCGGCACCATATTACGTGGACAGTTATTCCGCTGTGAGTAATGGCCCCGAATCGAGGGGGAAAAGGGCTCGTATGGACATGTCTCCATCACCACCACCCTTTCATCCTCACCACCATCCACCACCACCACCACCTCCTCCTCCTCCTCATCCGGTTCCTCCACCTCATCATCATCATCATCATCCACATCCTCCTCCTCCTCCGCATCCTCATTACTATCCACCCTACTACGGTCCACCAATGCCTGGACCCCCGCCGCGTCACCACCACCATCATCACCATCCTCCTCCACCGCCTCCTCATCATGGTTACCCTCCTCCATATGGTCCACATCACCACACGCCTCCGCGTGGGCCGCGGCATCGGTCCGGCGGCCCGTCGTCGCTGCCGACAATGCCTTCACAGACAGGCTCTGGCGGCGGTAGACTGCGTGTGTACTCAGACTTTCGCATTGCTCGGGTCAGAATTGGCAGCTTTGATGTCGTTGAGCCTTGTACTGGGCGGAAGAATGAGCGTGATTCGCGAATCAGGCTCTACTTCAATACAACAAATGAACAATCGTTTGGAAATCCCAGCATGAGTGCTCGTGAACGGGCTCTGGCCGAGCCCGACCGATTGAGCATCACTCTGTATCAGGGGACCAAAAGAATGATCATCCCTGTACAGGATGGACTCAAAAAGATTGTCTATAACCGGGAGAAGGGTCACTTCCGCATCCTCAGCAAAGGCTGGGCCTTGTTTGAAGAAATTGATCCCTCCGTGTCACCTCATCCCGCTCCTAACAAAGGCACCGCCTTCTTCCGCAAATGCGCCGACCTCACGGATGGCGAATTGGAGAAAAGCGAGGGAGTGATTGAGGTGTGGGTGGACAAGAAGAACCCGCTACCAATGGAGCCCAAGTGGACTCGAGGAAACATCCGCGATTACGTCGACTCCCGCTCAAAGTTCCGCACACAAAACATCCTCGAGGTAGAGGATCCAGAACACATCAACGATTTTGACGGGATCGTCCAATTGTGGGTTCGCGAGTCTACAATCTCCTCAGTGGTGGAGCGACAACACTTTGTCCGCAACAAGCTGTCACGGCTGGAATACATATTGGAACTGTCTTCAAAGATCCTGGCCCCGCCACATTATTACGTGTCCAAAAATACCAATACCACGAACCCACAGGTGGCCAGCGTGCTAGAATCAGGCCAAATACCCGCATTGATCTCCCCCGCCATCAGCACGCTCATCGCCACCACAGTCAACATTGCATCGAAACAGGCTGGCATGGCAGACGAAGCCCTCATGCAAAGCCTCAAAGTCGTCCTCTTCCAAGCACCAGAACCAATCATCTGGCGAGCCCTCGACGGACTCTTTGGTAAACGAAACGAATTGCTCAACTTTAACCCAGAAAAGATCCTAGAACTCGCCCTCCAACGCTCTTCAGCAACAACCCCTACGACATCCGCTACCCCGTCAACCGCAAACACCCCGCCTGTCAAACATGAAGATACCTATGACGACCAACAACCCAATACTAATGATCAAAACAACCCCTCTAATGATCAAAACAACAACCCTTCTAATGATCAAAACAACCCCTCTAATGATCAACAGAACCCTTCTAATGATCAAAAGAATCCCTCTAATGATCCACCAAAAGATGAAGATGAAGACGATGAAGTAACCTACGAAGCATAGTAATGTTCTTATATTTATACACTCTGTTCATTCGATACCAACCCCAGAGCCCTCTTTAGCTCAGCTCTGCGAAAATACTGGATTTTTTGGGGGCAAGCCTCCAAACCCCCTGGGTCCGCTTCGCGGAGATATGGGTATGGAACCGTTTTATATACAGTGTTGAGATGTTCCTCGTGATGATAGTGCTGAGTTTGGGTATAGAACTACTAAAACAAGGTTGGGAAGCGCTATATACTTTCAGCCCAACAACTCATTCAAAACTTAAAAGTGCTCACGCGTGTAGTTTAAATCACATCCATGTGTGCAGTTGAACAGGTTAACTTCTTCCTATAGCCGAACCCATCAGTAGTTTTCTGGAGGCAACTATGGGTAGTGTTCTGTACTTTCTATTCGTTGAAGCCTCGCAGAGCCACGGGGGTGCAGGGGGCTGGCCCCCTGCAAAACCTAACCCAGGTGTTGTTTTCTGGGGGCACGCCCCCAGACCCCCAGGGCTCGCTTCGCTCGAAGCTATGGGTATGTTATTCGATGAAGCCTCGCAGAGCCACGGGGGTGCAGGGGGCTGGCCCCCTGCAATCCTAACTCGTGTGGGTCTGCCCGAGAGGGTGGCTCAAGGGGGTCGGGGCGCCCCCTGAGTTGCAAGTATCACGTGATGAGATTATTTTTATTTTTGGGTTTTCGTATTTGTCGTTTTCGCGTTCGTCGTTTTTATTTTTTTTTTTTTTTTGTTTGTTGGGTTCCACCGGGCCGAGGCGTTATATAAAAGAAAAAAGGAGGACGGAGCGAAAATTTTGAGTAGGACGACGACGAATCGATAGAACAAGGATGACGTGAGTATTGCGATAACGAGTGTAACGAGGAGCTGGTGCTGACTAGAGGTTTATAGATCTGTTGTGAATAACACGGCTGTCCAGGTGGGCCAAGGTCTGATGGACACGTATGGCGAGGTGTCGCTGATGCACGGTGATTTGAACCTGTTGGAGCGTGTCTGGGCCTCGTACTATTTATACATGGGGAACGACGTGGTTGCGTCTGGCCTGCTGGTGTTCCTCTTCCACGAGGTGCTCTATTTTGGCCGAAGCTTGCCTTGGTTCGTGATCGACGCCATCCCCTACTTCCGAAAGTACAAGATCCAGGACAACAAGAAGCCCAACTTCAAGGAGCAATGGGAGTGCTTCAAGACTGTCCTGTTGACGCATTTTTTGGTTGAAACCGTCCCTATCTGGGGTTTCCACCCGGTGTGCAGCTACTTCGGGATCCAGATTGGTGTCCCGTTCCCCCATTGGACCACAATTGCCAAACACATTGCCATCTTCTTCGTGATGGAGGACACGTGGCATTACTGGATGCACCGAGGTTTGCATTACGGCTCCTTCTACAAGTTCATTCATAAACAACACCATCGATACGCTGCACCGTTCGGCGTGGCTGCGGAATATGCACACCCCATCGAGGTCGCCCTGCTGGGCGTGGGCACCGTGGGCATGCCAATTCTCTGGGTGTACCTGACACAGGACCTACATATGTTCACCGTCCTGATCTGGATCGCCCTGCGCCTGTTCCAGGCCATCGACGCCCACTCGGGCTACGAGTTTCCGTGGTCCCTGCATCACTTCCTGCCCTTCTGGGCCGGTGCCGACCACCACGACGACCACCACCACTACTTCCTCGGCAACTATGCATCGTCCTTCCGCTGGTGGGACGCCCTGATGGGTACGAACCCCAACTACAAGAAGAACCGCGCCGAAAGCCAGAAGCAGGCAAAGTTGGCCAAGGCTAAATAAACGCTCCCCACTACGTGTATTCTAGAACGTTAATTTGTAATTTTATCCAACAACACACAACAACAGCTTCTGGTGTTTGTTCTTTTTTAAAAAAGAACCAAAAACTGTAGCTCTGCGAGGCTTCTGTAGACTGGTTCTGAATCGACGCCCTAGTCCGCACCCCTTCGACGAGTAGAAAGTACAGAACTCTACCCATAGCTTCGAGCGAAGCGAGCCCAGGGGGTCTGGGGGTGTGTCCCCAGAAACTAGTTCTGGGTTAGGTTTTGCAGGGGGCCAGCCCCCTGCACCCCCGTGGCTCTGCGAGGCTTCAAAGAATAGAAAGAAACGAACATTATACCCATAGCTTCGAGAGAAGCGAGCCCTGGGGGTCTGGGGGCGTGCCCCCAGATATAACACTTGTGGGGTAGGATTGCAGGGGGCCAGCCCCCTGCACCCCCGTGGCTCTGCGAGGCTTCATCGAATAACATACCCATAGCTTCGAGCGAAGCGAGCCCTGGGGGTCTGGGGGCGTGCCCCCAGAAAACAACACCTGGGTTAGGTTTTGCAGGGGGCCAGCCCCCTGCACCCCCGTGGCTCTGCGAGGCTCCGACGAATAGAAAGAAAAGAACATTACCTATCGCTTCGAGCGAAGCGAGCCCTGGGGGTTTGGGGGCGTGCCCCCAAGTAGGTTCGCTGTGAGGTGTTTTGAGTTCGTTTAGAACGGGACCAAAAACTGCAGCTCTGCGAGGCACCATGTAATCCGCGAAAATTTTTGGGAGTTTGGGGCTTTCCCTCCAGGAGTTGGTCAATTCAATAGCAAAAGGCGTACATTGTTCTTCGTGGCCACCAGACATTGCCACTTCATGTGGTGCTTGATAAAAACAAAAATATTTGGTAGTACAGATTACCTGGCTTCTGTCAAACTGCGAAGCGAACCCAGAGGGAGGTTGGTGGCGCGTTACCATCTGTCCATTAAATGAAATCATTGGTGCCCTTTGTGCTAATAAAATAGCTAACAGAGCGAAAGGACTAAGGAAATGTCCAATTCAGACCTTGACCCTAACCCAAGATCCGTATAGTCACTCCCACGAGCTTCATTCTTATTAAATTGTACCGAATCTTCACCCCAAGTCCAAGTCTTGGATCGGTTCTCTCGGCATGAGAAACGGAATTGGTAGCAAGCGATAACGGTTTCTCTGGCTTGGTTCGTGTTTCTGTTTAGAGCATTCTCTCCGTCCAGTCTGAGCTCTATACTCCTACTAAACCCAAATGGACCTCCAGAATCTGGCTGACTCCTCCATGGTGTTTTCCAACCGCCACCTGTGCTGGTAATGCTACTCGGGTCGGTGACAAGGCAGTTTCCATTTCCCAATGCTCCAACACGCATTAAGTTGACAGTGTACCTCTCCTTTCCGTTTTCCCCAAAGAACTTCCGGGTATAAACAAGCCAACAACTTCCTCCATATGAAAAGACGGAAGATCGGCAACATACTGATGTAGTATTAATCCTAGTGTAATACCTAAATGGGGGGTAACGGCTCCATCTTTGCGCAGATCCTATAGACCCGGGAAGAGCATAAACGGTTTCATCTTCGCCGTAATCTTCCCATCCCCCTGTAACGCCTAGCCTTAAAGTAAGGGGGTCAGCTTTTTGCATCACAGTTTGAAATTCCAGTTGCAGCCAAGCAGCTTCACGCAGCCGATCTCGTCTGATCAACTTTTTCCCACTGTGGACATCTGTATAGCTCTGACAGTCCATTAATTTAACCCCGGTCATGTTACAAAAATCAACGTGGGTGTTCAACGCCTCTTGGACCTTGTCTAGAATTTCAATGTCAGTTGAATCTAGTTCCCCCGTGCCAGACTGCTTGAGGAATTCCGCCTCCAATGACTTGTAGTAACTGACAAACAGCTCACAACGCCGAAACTCATTTCTCACATGTAGATTATCCTGGGAAAGAGCGTCTAATATTACATCCTCCGGGTATTCAACAAAGACTGACATGTCATTACCATTGGAACAATCCTTCATAATATCCCCTAGTTCCTGGCTCAAATACCGTACGCATTCTCCAAAAATACGCCGAGTACATCTTCCACAGTCGTATTTCGTTGCAAACGAAGCAAATTCTTTCACATTTTCCCGAGTGATTGACTTTGTCACACAGCGAACGCAATCATCTATCAATTCCGGTAAATCCAAATAATTGGCCACCGCAAGCACCCCTAGTAGTTCTTCACTGCCGTTTACGTTACTGTCAACAATGTTGTTATATCCATAAAGATACTTTAGGGCCAGATCAAAACATTGTTGGGTAATATACTCGTCTTCACCAAAATCAACCTTCACATTGGCCTTCCCATCTTTCTTCGTTTCTCCGTTCCACTCAAGCAATGTTACAAAAAACGGACTTCGGCAAATGATCATGCGATGGAGATAATACTCCTTTCCAAATGCATTAACCACGACGTCGGAAAATTGACCCTTCTCGAAGATCGACTGGCGTATGTACTCTTCGAACCTATTCCCCAGGTTCGCGTCTTCTTTCGTGTCTTCATTTGCTTTGAAAGCCTTTTGCCGCGTTATGGCCATTTTTCTCCTAATTGTCCTCAGGGTTTTAAAGGGTTTTCCCCAGTTCCGTTTCTCAGCTCTGCTGAAATCGTTCACTTTTGCCAATCCATGCTTACGTAATCCTCGAGTAAGCAGGACTGACCCCTACGCCTACCTATGTGCTGCATGTATATTAGAGCATGGCCGTCCACTGAGGAACGTCACAGGGGTACCATAGCCTCAAGCGAAGCGAGCCCAGGGGGTCTGGGGGCGTGCCCCCAGATAGAACACTTGTGGGGCAGTATTGCAGGGGACCAGCCCCCTGGACTATGGGTACTGGTTCCTCCTTTCTATTCGTTGGTACCTCGCAGAGCCACGGGGGCGCAGGGGGCTCCTGCAATCCTAAAACACGAATGGGTTTTCTGGGGGCATCCCCCAGACCCCCAGGGCTCGCTTCGCTCGAGATTATGGGTAGTGGTTTCTCCTTTCTATTCGTTGGTGCCTCGCAGAGCCACGGGAGGGCGGGGGGCTGGCCACCTGCGCAACATGTAATGCTTCCCATCGGCCCTGATCTCTCTGCGCGTTGAACTGACATGATCATGATGAGACGAACTAGGCCCTAGGGCTAGCGCTGTATACATAAATCGTACATGTGTTCTCTGCATGCTATATTTAACACGAGCTTTAATTTTTATATGCATATGCATGTATATATATATATGTTCGCAATTGTTGAACCGGTATATATATATACGTATACCGTATACGCGTACGTACGTATACGTCGCGGTCAAATATTTATTCCACACACACATTAATATTAATATTCACACGTGTTCATCTGCAGCGCTATATATAGCGCCCTATATATATGCATACACATATATGCCCACTTCCAACATGCACCATAATGGGGTGGTTTTAGTGGGTATTCGGCATTGACCGCGAGTCCCAAACTGTCTCGAGGTTTAACGAGGTGTGCGTAAAAAGCATTTCCAACCTTGAATATTAGCCCCTAGAAGGGTGGACCAATTATGATCAAATTAAAAAAATTAAAAAATTCGAATATAAATTAATTAATATATATGTTCGGTAGCTATATATAATTACATGTATATATATATATATATATATATGTACAGGACTTGTATGTATATATATACATATCTCAAATTCAATACGCGAAGCGGATCCAGGGGTCTGGGGTCTTCCTAGAAAGAAGACGCATATATCCAACAAAAGGATTGGTTGGAATTTCGCAAAGTTGGTGGAGGGTGAACTCGGTCCGACGTTGCCGATGAAAGGAAAGATTTGTCCCAACGGAAACTGAGGGCACGACGATATATATAGAGAATACCGCGATGAGTGTAAGAAAGAGAAGGATCACTTGCCGGAGATTGCGCTAACTGAAAGTAGAATGAACTTGCACAGGTAATTAATGTGACAGCAACCGGTAGGACAGTTTGAAACAGAAAAAAATGGCAGGGAATATTAACCATGACAGAATCACATAGCTTTTACAACCAATTTTTCAAGGCCCTGGATGGCTACCGACAAAACCTACCCCAATTTCTACGACCAGACACAGCGATAGTGTGGTGCGGAAACCCCATAGGCGGTGGAGAGGCATTTTTACAGATGTATGCACAAATGCCTGAAACACAACACGATGTCACGGAATATAACGTGCACCCATTGATGGGCGGCAACGGCGCAATCTCAATGACCCTCAACACATCAGGAAAGGTCAAGTTCGGCTCTGAACGAGGACAAAACGTCATGGGCTTCTCGGCCATCTTCTTCCTACGAAAAGACCCCGGCTCCTCCCAAGTCCAAATCACCTCAATGTCCTATCGCCTCGTCCACAAACCATCCGACGCAACCCTCCAAATGTAATGCCCATATATATATTTATCTAACCACTCACATTGCTATACCATTATCGCGCTTCCAAGGCCGCAAATCCTTGCAGAGGTCTGTTCTTTTTCAAAAAAGAACCAAAAACAGTAGCTCTGCGAGGCAACAATTCGTTGCAAGGGCCTGTTCTTTTTGAAAAAAGAACCAAAAACAGTGGCACTGTTAAGCAGCAAATCGCTGCAAACGTCTATTCCTTTTTAAAAAGAATCAAAAGTAGTCGCTCTGCGAGGCCTCAAGTAGGTCAGCAGTAAGATAAATCCGGCTTTAGCTTGATTATGTAATACCAACATTTTAGGCAGACAAACAAATCAAGTCACACTTCTGCGTTATCGTAAGAAAAAAAAAAAAAAAAAAAAAAAGCTAGCCCAGGGATTTAGGAGATTCCTCTCTCAAGAAAAAGTCTGACTATTTTACAGTATCAGTAAATACCGATATCCTGTAAACTAAGTTATTTGTATAAGAGCCTACTTCATGGAAACCTGTTCTACCCCAAAAACACGGCGAATCCGACCCAGGGCGTTTGGGGCTTACCCCCTGAGAAAACGCCAAATCTGTAATAAACTAAGCTCTTCCTTTGTATAAAAGAGGCTAAAGCATGCTCTACTTCATGGCCATGTCTACACCCCGAGCCCGGCGAAGCCGACCAAGGGGTTTGGGAGCCTGCCTCCAAGAAAAAGCCAATTGTGATAAACTAACTTCTTTATTTGTATAAAAAAGATTAAAGCATTCTCTACTTCATGGAATCTATTCTACACCCAAAAATCGGCGAAGCCGACCCAGGGGGGTTGGGGGCTTGCCCCCAAGAAAAGTCTGGCCACTCTATAGTAACATTGCATAAGAGGGAAAAGCGATGAAGTACTTCATGAAAACCTGTACTAGGCCCAAAACTCGGCGAAGCCGACCTAGGGGGTTTGGGGGCTTGCCCCCAAAAATGTCAGGCTACTCTACGTATTCTACCTACGTATTATCACAAATAAAAGAGGGAAAAGCGGATGTCGTACTTCACGGAGACCTGCTGTATGCCTAGAAATCGACGAAGCCGTCCCAGGGAGTTTGGGGCTTGCCTCCAAGAAAGAATCTGACTGAACTTTTAACGTTAATATATCATTAACCTAGTGAAATTAAACGTTAAATGGTATGAGATGGGGCGCGCGAGATCGACGCGCATGAGTGTCGGGGTTATCGGGCCGGGCATCCTCATAGGGGATCATCTGAATCTTTGGAGCGATATATATAGAGATGACGGTGTCTGCGGAGGTGACTGAGTCGGGGCTGAAGCTAGAGCTTCTGAGTGAGTAGAATGGAGTGTATATGCTGAATGGTGCTAAGATGGTATAGCGAAAAGAAAAAGACGTGCCGTGTGTCTTCCGGCAGAGCCGAGTAAGTGAAAAACCACCACGTCGTCTATTTTGAAACTTTCTGGAAAAGAAGAGGGTCGTCTAAGGGGTGATTTATTGAGAGAATCATTCCAGACCTCTGGGTTCGCTTTGCTGAGGTTTGTTGGAGAGCCGACACTCTTCTGCGAAGCAGAACTACTGCTTTTGCTTCTTTTCTGGAAAAGAAGACGTCTCCTACAACGATACTAATGACCTGTAGGCAAAACGGAGCTGACGCTGGTTCCGTATAAGCATATATTATGGGCTGAGGACAAGAAGGACGGCACTGTCGAGGTGTCGTTTGTGCGTCCCCAGCGAGAGGACAATTATGAGCTCTACACCAGAGTCCTGCGCATTCAGGAGGACATAGACGTGGCAGTCAGTCCTGCCGAGACGTTGTTAGAGCGTGCATACGCGGACTGCAAGATGCAGAAGCGACTGCTTGTGCTGATAAACCCACACGGTGGTCAGGGGAAGGCGCGAGAGATCTATTCTCTACACTGCGAGCCGTTTTTGCAGGCTGCACATTGCGTTTCTACTGTAATCGAGACCACGCATCGTCAGCACGCCACAGAGATCGCCAGGGAGCTGGATCTGTCTCTGTATGATGCGATTGTGTGCTGCTCAGGGGACGGGATCCCTCATGAGGTCATCAACGGGTTCTCTCAGCGGGAAAACGACTCTGCAAAGGCGTTGCGCGAGATGCCGATTTGCCAAATGCCCTGTGGCTCGGGGAATTCGGTTGCAGTGTCCCTGAACGGCTCGCCGTCGCCTACTCTGGCGGCGCTGGACATTATCAAGGGGATTCCCATGCCCGTGGACCTCATGCGGTTCTCGCAGGCATCGCATCCTCATGTGCTGACGTTCCTCAGTCAGACATATGGCATTGTGGCCGACTGTGACCTCGGCACCGAGAACATGCGTTGGATGGGCGGCCAGCGGTTCGTGGTGGGAGCCGTCATGAGGTCGCTCGCAAAAGCGTCCTATCCATGCGACATCTACGTCAAATACGCGCATGAGGACAAGCAGCAAGTCAAGAGACATTTCCATGAGCAGCAATTGGCGGATGCGCCGTCTCCAGACTCAAAGGATGTACTCCCCCCTCTGAGATTTGGCACAATCAACGACCCAGTGCCCTCAGACTGGGCCAAACTAGAAAAACCCGACCTTGCAATGTTCTACGTCGGAAAACTACCATGGATGAGTGCAGATGCACTCGTATTCCCAGCCTCCTTGCCCACAGATGGTACATTAGACTTCATCACGTACGACGCGACCGGCGGCCGCCTCAAATCCCTCGATGTGCTGATCAAGATCGAAAAGGGCCAACACTTCCACATGGACGAAATCCAGTACTCCAAGGTGGAGGGCTATAGACTCGTCCCAAACATCAAGGACGGCTACCTCTCGATCGACGGCGAATCCTACCCCTTAGAACCCTTCCAAGTCGAAGTCCTCCCCGCAGCAGGCTGCCTTCTATCCGCCTCTGGCTCTTACACTAAAACAAACTTGCATCATTCAAATTAACCTCCTTGTAATATATTTCTACTTTGTAATTGAAGTTCTGGAGAACTCGCTAATCTAGACGGGTTTCTGGGGGGCACGCCCCCCGACCCCCTGGGCTCGCTTCGCTCGAGGTTTGGGGATCCGTAGCTACCTTTCTATTCTGCCCCCTGCAAACCTAGCCCACAATAGTTTTCTGGGGGCATGCCCCCAGACCCCCAGAGTCGGCTTCGCCGAGGTTTGGGGTTGAAGGTTCTTCTGAGAACGAATAGAAAGATAAAAAACCACTACCCATAATATCGAGCGAAGCGAGCCCAGGGGGTCTGGGGGCATACCCCCAGAAAACCACTAATAAGTTCCTTTAGAGACGGTTCAGTGTATATTAAAGCCACTTGTTATGCACAAAGATTGACTTTAGTATAAAACTAAGCAAGTTAATCAACATCACCGGCATATAAGGAATAGGGTCATTACGTATAAGGTTAATGTAAATATTCCTATATTGAGTAAAGGAAGAATACAATCATTGAAGTGATCTACATAACCCAAATATCCCTTTGCGAGACAAAACTAACGCTTTTTGCTTCTTTTTCTGGAAAAAGAAGAAACAGACTCACCCAATTATGCTTCTATTTTTATGTCGTGTCAAGCTCTAAGTTAAACATTGTTTGTGCCTCATTGTTCGCAAAGCAGACCGGGGGGAAATCATTCGTATGATGTAACTAGCGTTTTTTCTAGAAGCGTATCTGAAGGTTGCTAATTCCGGCTAATTCCGCGGGGTTGGGGCGCGTAGTTGCGCAGTGCTGTGCGGCTCGATCGGGCATATATAAGGGCGGAGGGTTGCTGTGTTGGACTTGTCTGTTTTTAACGAGAGATTTACACATTATGACTAGTACAACCTTTGAATTGAGCAACGGGACCAGTGTTCCTGCAATTGGCTTTGGCATTGGTACCAAGTGGTACAAGACATCTGGAAACACTGGCACTGACGAGAGTCTTGTCAAGGCAATTGAGGATGCACTAGATGTAGGCTACACGCACTTTGATGCGGCGGAGATGTATGGCACTGAAGAAGAGTTGGGCGAGGCGTTGAAGAGGGCCAAGGTGCCTCGTGAGAAGCTATTTATTACTACAAAGGTCACTGGTGGAAATGATCCAATTGAGCATCTGGAGACTTCTTTGAAGAAGCTCAATTTGGGCTATGTTGACCTTTATCTTGTACACCACCCCTTCTTTAGAGGCGTCGAAGACTCGTGGCGCAAGATGGAGCAGCTTCTGCAATCTGGCAAGGTCAAGAACATTGGTGTAAGCAACTTTGGCGTTGAGGACATCAACAAAGTGCTTGCGGTGGCCGAGACCAAGCCTGTGGTCAATCAAATTGAGTACCACCCATACTTGCAGAACCAAACACCAGGCATCATTCACCATTGTAAATACCACAGCATTGACGTGGTTGCTTACGGCCCACTCGTCCCACTAACAAAGGCCGAGGGAGGACCCCTAACCACAATGCTCAAGTCACTGGCTAGCAAGTATAAAAAGACCGAGGCCCAGATCCTTCTTAGATGGTGCTACCAATCTGGCGTCCTCCCAATCACCACGTCCTCAAAAAAGACCCGCATGCAAGAGTTCATGCAGATCTTCGACTTTGAATTGGAGGAAACCGACCAGAACTCAATCTCAAACGCCGGGCAGGCCTATCATCACAGAGGCTATTGGAGAGAGAGACTCGAGAGAAAGTAAACCTTGTATACTATAGCCTAATTTATTGGTCCACCTGACGACGAGCTTCATTCCTTCCGACCCACTCCAGACCCACACTCGTAATACTTGGGAACACGTCCACAGAAAACCACTTCTGGGTTATGTTTGCAGGAGGCCAGCCCCCTGCACCCCCGTGGCTCTGCGAGACTTCAACTAATAGAAAAAAAAAAAAAAAAAACTACTACCATAGCCTCGAGCGAAGCGAGCCCAGGGGGTCTGGGGGCGTGCCCCCAGGAAACTGGTTGTGGGTTAGGTTTTGCAGGGGCCAGCCCCCTGCACCCCCGTGGCTCTGCGAGGCTTCAACTAATAGAAAGAAAAACTACTACCCATAGCCTCTCGAGCGAAGCGAGCCAGGGGGTCTGGGGGCGTGCCCCCAGGAGACCAGTGATGGGTTAGGGTTTGCGGGGGGCCAGCCCCCTGCAGCCCCGTGGCTCTGCGAGGCTTCGTACGAATAGAAACAAAGTGCTGCCCATAACCTCGAGCGAAGCGAGCCCGGGGATCTGGGGGCGTGCCCCCAGGAATCCAGTTGTAGGTTAGGTTGTGGGATATGATTGTAGGAGATGGCTCCCAAGAGGTAGAGGATTGAGTCAAGGAGTATTATCAGTCATTATATGTATATTTTAATTATTTATACATTGGCTGAGAAATTTATTTCTTCTTTTCAGCTTCAGCCTCAGCCTTCTCTCTGGCACGCTTCTCCTTCATGCCGTGATGCTTCTTCTCGGAACGAGCAGCTCTGAGGGTTCTGTAGGCGGAGACATCAGATTGGGCAACGGCCTCGGTGCCTGGGACGACTGGGGCCTGGGAAATAGGGAAGGCGGCGTTGGCGGAGAGCTGCTGCTGGGCAGCCTTGACCTCAGCATCAGAGGCATCGCCCTTCTTTGGCTTGCCGGCTTGACGTGGGAAGACGATCAACTTGGCCTGGTACTCCTTGAGTCTGTTAACGTTGGCCTCGAAAGCCTCGACGTTTCTGTTTTGACGACGGTGGTCGACAGCAATACCGACGGTTCGGGCGTATTGTTTTGGAATGCCAGCAGCCTTGAGCTCTTCAAGAGAGAAGCCTCTGCCGAGTCTGACCTTTCTGTTGTACTTGATGGTTGGGGCACGGACAACTGGACGAAGGAGGTCGAGTGGTCGGGGAGCCAACTTAGCGGCACGCTGAGCTCGGTGGTTTCTTCGGCTGACCTTCTTGCCTGGCTGATCGAAGTGGTTTCTCACTCTCTCCTGCCAGTGCTTCTTGAAGTGGTTTCTGATGATGGGGTAATTCTTGTGGATGGCCATCTTTCCTTTGTCGTCGTCGTCGAAGGTACGGTGTCGATTTGAAAAGTCTATCACCACTAAAGCCTTTCTCGTCCCAACCATGCCTGAGTGTGCCCTCGTGACTGTTTTACCCAATCCGGAACCCTCCCATAACCCTAACTTGGGACTTTAGGGTTTTTCACATCAACAAAATTACAACCCTAACCCGCTTACGCTCTGACCCCCCCAGACCCCGTTCTGTTGCTACAAAGCTCTCTGGTTAGGAACCTGGGGGTACGCCCCCAGACCCCCTGGGCTCGCTTCGCTCGAGGCTATGGGTGTGGTCCATTGTTTTATATTCATTGAAACCTGGTACCACAGGGGTGCAAACCTAACCCAGAAGTAGTGTTTTCTGGGGGCATGCCCCCAGACACCCAGGGCTCGCTTCGCTCGAAGTTATGGGTAGTGGTTTTGTTGTATTCGTTGAAAGCCTCGCAGAGCCACGGGGGTGCAGGGGGCTGGCCCCCTGCAAAACCTAACCCAGGTGTAGTTTTCCTGGGGGCATGCCCCCAGACCCCCTGGGCTCGCTTCGCTCGAGACTATGGGTGGTGGTCTATTGTTTTCTATTCGTTGAAGCCTCGTAGAGCCACGGGGGTGCAGGGGGCTGGCCCCCTGAAAACCCTAACCCACATATAACACTGGGGGCACGCCCCCAGTACCCCAGGGCTCGCTTCGCTCGAGGTTATGGGTAATGGTACTGATTAAATGTCAAATGGATAACGGTTTATTCTATCTATTCGTTGAAGCCTCGCAGAGCCACGGGGGTGCAGGGGGCTGGCCCCCTGCGAAACCTAACCCACAACTGGTTTCCTGGGGGCGCGCCCCCAGACCCCCAAGGCTCGCTTCGCTCGAGGTTATGGGTAATGGTACTGATTAAATATCAAATGGATAACGGTTTATTCTATCTATTCGTTGAAGCCTCGCAGAGCCACGGGGGTGCAGGGGGCTGGCCCCCTGCAAAACCTAACCCACAACTGGTTTCCTGGGGGCACGCCCCCAGACCCCCAGGGCTCGCTTCGCTCGAGGTTATGGGTAATGGTACTGATTAAATGTCAAATGGGTAACGGTTTATTCTATCTATTCGTTGAAGCCTCGCAGAGCCACGAGGGTGCAGGGGGCTGGCCCCTGCAAATATCCCCATTTGTAGACCCAGAGTGCAACGAAATAGTAGCTCGTTTTAAAACACGTAAGAAAATGTAAAGTGATTTCTATTGAAGACTTAGCTAGGCAGAAATAAGCTTGATTTGCTGTATGCAGTGCAGGGATACCCTAATTGGGGCTTACATTATCGCAACTCCTGATTCCACTATATAAACAGCATGATATATAATGTGGAGCAACTTTCTGTGAGCCAGGGCAACGCTTTTTGCTTCATTTCCTGGAAAAAGAAGAATACCGCCATACGAGATGTGTTTGGTTTCGGTCTTTTAGACAGTAGCTGGACGGGAGTGAGCTCACAGTACACGGAATGCGTCTATTAATATTACTGATAAATACATAATTATTACTCTTGCTTTGCATCAGACGTAGTATCGCCGTTAGACTTTTCAACTACCACAGACAGGGACTCTGGCGGAGGTGACCCAGACTCGTTGGAGTCTTCGTCGCTAGTCGCTGTTTTCGGCTTAGTGCTAGGTGTGCTATCCTCCTGTGTCGATGGGGCCTTGTCTTGCTCAGTAGTAGACGGTGTCTTCTTCTCTTTTTCCTGCTCAGCTGGAGCCTCCTTCTTGTACTTGGGGGGCCTTCCTCGCCCGCGCTTTGGTTTGACGTCAGGGTTAGGTGTTTGCGCGTCGCCCCCCGTAGAATTGGAGATATCAGCAATTAGACCAGCCTTGTCCACCTTCTGTTCGCCTGACGAGCCAGTGGCAGGCTTCTCGACACGATCCGATGGATTTTTGCGTGGTCGGCCACGTCCTCGTCGTATACCATTCGCCCGATCGCGCTCACGCTTCTCCGCAGGCGACTCCCCTACAGGATACTTTCTGGGTCGTCCTCGACCTCGTTTTCTACTTATTAGCCACATTCCCCATAATCACAGCAGTATCTTCTTACATAGATCCTCCTTCTTTTCTGCTCTCTTCTTCGCTCATTTCGTCGCAGCAATGCCTTTTCTTGATTTTTATTATTTTTTTATTAATTTTTTTTTTTTTAATATTTTTTTCCCCCCTTCCAGCCATTCTTTATCAACGCGCATTGCGCGTCACTTTATCAGAATGCAAGATCTCCAATAGAAAGCTCCAAGGCTAACATTCGACCTTTCAATCGTTCTGCACCTATATGCATATATATACATATCTGCCTCTATATCTCTTGTATTTGATATATTCTGTTCTGTGCCCCCAGAAACCACTCTTGGGTTAGGTTTTGCAGGGGGCCAGCCCCCTGCACCCCCGTGGCTCTGCGAGGCTTCATCGAATAGAATACGAAGACCACTCTTCATAGTCTCGAGCGAAGCGAGCCCTGGGCGTACCCCAGAAACCAGCTGTGGGTTGGGTTTTGCAGAGGGCCAGCTCCCTGCACCCCGTGGCTCTGCGAGGCTTCAAAGAATATAAAGAATAGAACATTACCCATGACCTCGAGCGAAGCGAGCCCTGGGGGTCTAGGGCCGTGCCCCCAGAAAACCAGTTATGGATTAGGATTTGCAGGGCTCCCGTGGCTCTGCGAGGCTTACATGGTTGGTTTTTAGTGACTTCTGCGATGCAGAACTACGCTTTTGGCTTCTTTTTCTGGAAAAAGAAGAACTGCATCTCAATGAAAGGAAAAAAAAAAAAAAAAAAAAAAAAAAAAAAAAAAAAAAAAAAAAAAAAAAAAAAAAAAAAAAAAAAAAAAAAAAAAAAAAAA